>ML661250.1:4457669-4712680 GCA_007570785.1 Antilocapra americana | reverse complement strand
GGGGGGGCCCGCCGGCGGGCAGGGGCTCGCGGCGGCGGCGGGCTCGGCGGACCCGCGCGGGGGCCCGCTGCCTCGCCCTCCCCCGGCGCGTTTCGGTCCCCGGGAGACGTGTCTCCCTTGCAAGTTTCAGTCCTCCAGAGTCCAAGTGGGCAGGACTGGGGCGAACTTCGTCCGTGTAAAATTATTGCCTTCCTGCCGCGGAACTTCGTTTCGGCTAGGCAAGGGGAGGATGGGGGTGCATGAGGGCTTTGGAGAACCTGGAAATCTGTGCGCCTCTGCAAAGTTTGCAGAATACTTAGGAGCTCGCAGCCGGGTGGTGTTGGTGCGGCGGTTGTGAGGCGGGCGAACGGTTACTCGTAGGTATTTTAATTGAAACTGTGAGGGGTCTGTGGATCCGCGGGTGAGCATTTGTATACATTGAAATGCCCCCGCCCTTCATTTTAATCCATAGGTGCTCTTCAGTCGGTAGATTTCAGCATGAGTTAAATGAATAGCTTATGGGACTGGGAAGGAGTTTTGAATTGGGGCAATAACAAGTCAAGGAAATAATGTGACATATAGAAAAAAAGTGGGGGCTCGGTTTTAAGCACTTTGCTGGAAGAAAGTGATTTCAATCGTGTGTTAATCCATTTATAAGTATAAGTAAGTCTTTGGGATACTTAATATTTCGTAGCGCAGAGAGGTCGGACAAAACTTGAGATAACACCCTGGTCATCTCCCTCATATATTGAATCTATGGGAAGTTCTGTTCAGGAAACTCAGGGTGCTTTTTTCTTTTGTGAAGTCATCATAGTAAGAATCAGATTAGGCAGCATTAAATGGACGGTGGTTTGTTTGCTTTTATTTCTCACTCTGTCAGACCCTAAAGTTAAGAAAAACGATATTGAGCTTGCCTTTTTTTTAATAGTAAAGTTTGTAAACATCATTTAGTTTATTACTTAAAATGGATGTTTTTCCTATGTTCTATATAGTCAATAGAACATAACATTTAACATTTCAGTGTAAAAATGTTAGAGAAAAGAAGCTACACGAATAAAAGTATAAATTAAAAAACCAGAGCCTTAATTGCCAGTACAGGTATTCTGAGTTAATAGAAATTCCTTTGCTGATTATGTCTTTAAAGAATCACTCAGGTGTTACAAGGGCATCAGAGAAGCATCATTTCCCAAACATTAAGAACCTGGGCCCTAAGTCTTGCTGTTGGTCCCTACTTTATGTTTTTAACTAGCAAACCTGGCTCTCTGGTTGGGGTTATGTTTCTGGTGAGAATAGCCCATTACCAGTTATAATATTGTTTTGATATGAAGTAGCTCCTTGAGAGGACAGCTGCCATTTGTTAAACAAGTCATTGAGTACAAGTGTTGGCTTTGGCACCATCTGTTAATTGGCTGGTCCTCCATGGGAACTGAGACAACTTCCTGGTATGGCAGATGCAAGCTGGACCCCAGTGCCAGGCAGAGGGTGCGTGGTCAGTTCGGTCTTTGCCCATGGTGTTCCCATCTATCTCAAGTTACTGTTAAATTTTGTAGCTATTGAAGATGATTGAAAAAGGCCAGTAAATTTAAGCTAGTGGCAAATTGAAAAGAAAAAAAATTACTTTGATGGTAAATGCTAGGAATGTTAAGGCGCTTTGAAGTCCTGCAAAAAACTTAGACACAATACCAGAACTTTTAAGAATTGCTGCTTCAGTCAGAAAGTGGCAAGTGATTACATTTTCTGGTTTATGCTTGCAATTTCACTTCAGCCATTTTTGTTTTGTTTTGTTTAGTGAAATAGTACTGTTACCAATAATAGTCTGATTGTTTATTACCAGAAAGGTATAGTTTGTCCCTTCAGTGTGATTTTTGAAAGGTGTATTGCCGTGCTAGATATGGTTTATTTATATTTAGTGTCTCATTTTTTCCTTTAGAAAGTGTCTCAATTTTTACAGGAAAAGTCAATACCAAAGTAATATTCATTTGAAAGAAATCTGACTTCCACAATTCTTTATAGTATGTGGAGCCTGAGAATTAATCACAAACACTTGAAGTCTCAACTGGTCTCTGCCATTTCCGGGTTATGGCATTTCATGAAGATAACTTGGTTTTTAAAAGGTTGTTTGTAAAATTGGGGAGAATTATACGTTCACATGTGTTTATTCAACAAATATTTCTTGGGTACCTTCTTGTACCCACAGCCTTGTGTCATGTACCTTGTTTTGAACAACTAGAGGGATCAGTCCTTTGAAGTACAGTACATGGAACTATAAAACTTGCCACCGGGGAACCCGACTTGATTGGGAGGGGCAGGGCAAGCTGTCCTGAGGAAGTCGCTGGTAAGACCTGAAGGATGAGGAAGAGATGGCAGGTGGAAGGGTGGGACACTGAGCATGAGGGAGAGCATGTAGAGAAGAGACTCCTTGTGGGTGAGTGAGTTCTCTCTGTGGCACCTGTCCAACCACTGTTGGCTGTGGAGAGAAGGTAGGCTCTTGGCTTCATGAGCTGTCATCGTCTGAACTGGGTGGCTCAGCATTTGTGGAAAGAGTCCATCCAGATGACTCCGATCTCGCTAGACTGGAGTTGACTCTCTGCACACTTTGGTGTCCACTTCTATACAACTCTGGCACCAATTACTTGATAATTTCTATATCTGTAAAACTGGAATTAAGTGTTAAAAGGTTCTTTGATTTCCTTAGACTGTATAATATCAGTATTTTTAAATTTTGAGAACATTTTCCTTGGAAGAGCTTAGACCACCTTATTTAAAATGTCTACTCCTCACAAAATGCAAGTAGCAATTCACTGTAAGCTCTGGAGTTTCACATCTTGTTTGGTTAAGTATTTGGGGCTATAAAGGATTACTTAATTATCGTCTGAGAGAGGTATACATTGCACCTGTGTCTTGATGACATTGATACTAGTGTAGAAGTTTTCATTTTATCCAGGAATTTTTCTTCACTGAATTAACAAGGGAATTAAAAAATATTAGAGTAATGCTTTTCATGAAATAAGTGAAAGCATATCATTTTAAGCTTCTTAATATAATAATTTTGGTTGTTCTGTGTGCTCAGCCATGTCTGACTCTTTGCAACCCATGGACTGTAGCCTGCCAGGCTTCTCTGTCCATGGAATTTTCCAGGCAAGAATACTGGAGTGGCTTGCCATTTCCTTCTCCAGTAAGTGTGAACTCAGTGCAGAGTATGGAATTTTGCAGGCAAGAATATTGCAGTGGGTTGCCATTTCCTACTTCAGGGGATCTTCTTGACGCAGGGATTGAACCAGCATCTCCTGCATTGGCAGATTTTTTTTTTTACTAGCGCCACCTGAGAAGCCTCCACATGTCCCCTAAAAGGGTGGAAAATATGAGACATACAGTACATAGTTAAAATCCCAACGTACATGTAATTGTAGTGCCAGAGGAGAGGGAGAAGAGTAAGACAGATTCAGTGTTTGAAGAAATATTTCCCATGGAAGTATTCTAAATCTTAGAATATTTCAAAATGAAGCCACAGACTGAAGAATATCCATAAAACAACCCTCTTCCCCCAAATCTAAATACAACACAGTAATCTAGAGAAAACAGAGACAAAGAGGACATCTTGAAAGTGAAGCCATTTACCTCAGGTTGGGAATCAACCCCTGTACTTCGACTCAAACCCAGCCAAAACCCAGGGTACCTGATTTAAGGAGCTGATGAAGCTCAGGTTCTTGATGTCTCATCGCATAAAGAAATCAGTGAGAGGCAAAGTGATAGGTAAGAAGTGGATTCAGAGAGAAGCACACTCCACAGAGTGTGGGCCATCACAGAGGGTGAGTGTGCCCTTACATAGATCAGTAGCGGCAGATTAATATTTTATTGTGGAACGAATGCAACATTTGTAAGCCAGTAGTTCGTTTTTTTTTCCCCCTTGTTTCTTTTTGTTTGTTTTCCTTTTGAATCTTTTAATGGTTGTTAGCATATCTGTAGTTAGAAAAGAAAAGATGAAATAAGGGTTTGAAAACAGTGACAATGGAAATAAATGTGGAAAGTAAAATTTATAAACGCTAGGTATGTGAGTGGTGGAATAGATATTTCTGTGTATTTTGCTGATGCTTGTTATTAAAAAATGAATTGGCAGATAATAGCAATTGATATGAATGTTTAAAAATTAAGAGTATATTTGTCTCACCTGTTCCATGTTCCTTTTTCTCTTTTGGGTTTGTGGATTGATTTAAAAAAAATAATTACTCCATTTCCTCTTTTTTTTTATTACCTTGGGATTATATATTCTTTTACTCTTACGTAGTATTTGCCTAAGAAATTCTAATCTTTTCTCTGCTTATTAAAGTGTAATATTGAGACTTTCACCGTTTTTCCAGATAAGTCTTTTAAAAACATGTAAGTCAATTTCCTTCCTTTTTTTTTTTTAGTATTTCATTGTTACTATGTTTTAAAATGTATGTATGTTTTATACCTCCAAAGACCTGTTTTTATTGTTCTGTACCATTATTATTCAATTCAACACCCTTCTTTTCTTCTTTCTTATGTTATTGACCTTCTGTCTGGAAAAATTTTCCATCTGCCTGCAGGATACCCATTCGTATTTTCTTTAGAGTGGATTTAGTATTGACAAAAATCTAAAACGTTTAGTTTGAGAATGTTTTTATTTCACCTACATTCTTCTTTTTTTTTTTTCCCACCTACATTCTTGAAAGATACATTTTGCTAGGTATAGAATTCTAGATTGGCAATACACACATTCATATATTTGTATATTCTTTGGAAAAGAGATTATTCTGTAATATTTATCTTTGTTGCTGTTGAGAAGGCAGCTGCTGTTTATCACTTCATTGGTAATTTGTTTCTTCCTCAGGCTATTTTTAAGATTTTCTTTTTGTCTTTCAGATTTGATTTCAAATGATCTGTCTCCCTCTCCCCCTTTTTCTTTTCACAGCTGTTTATGCTGTGACCTGATGTCTTTCAACTATCTTGGGTAATTCTCAGCTATCATCTCTTCAAATATTGCTTCTCCCCATTTCTCCTGCTTAATCTTTCTGAGACTTGTTACCCATATTAGGTCTCAGTAACTCTACTGTGTTTCACCTGCCTTCTAGGTTTTACTTTTTTTCCCCTAGTCGTTCAGTTTACCTCTGGCTTTTCAGTTTAGTCTTCATCTCTGATTTGCTCTTAAATGTATTCATTTTCTGGATTCTTACTTTTCGTTACTGTACTTTTCATTCTAGAATTTCAGTTTGGTTCTTTTAAAGATCTGCTATGTCACTTTTATAGTTTATAATTCCCTATCACAGCGTTCAAGCTCCTCGCATGTCTCTGTGAACAGAGTGAGCAGGTAGTTCTGTCCCAGAGTCCTGCAGATTTTTTCCTGTGGTCTATTATTCTTTGAGGAGTGTCAGCTCCATGCATGCCTGCTCACTGTGTACTGTTCATTGTATTTGAAAGATTATTTCTAGAAGTAAATGTAGATTTAGATGAGGATTTTTCTGTTGCTTTTGCCAGGCAGGATCACCTTGATTCAGATCGAGATTTTTTTTAGTGCAAAGACTGGTTTGGTTTACTTGTTGTGTTATCCTTTCTTCTGTGATTCAGCTTTTTGAGGTCTTATTCCAGATGGGGGTGTGGCTCCTTCAGTGGCTCTGGTGCTCTGATTTGCTGTCTTCTGAGCCCTCAAGGCTGCTTAAGTATAAATTAGCCTCTGAGGCACCTTCTTTGATTGGGTAAACATTTCCAGGAGGAAAGAAGCTCCAGGCTTCTTTGTATTACAATTATTTCTCCATTCTACTTTTAAACAGATATTTGCGTTATTTCAAATTTTGGACTGTTAAAGCTGCTATGAACATTCTTATATACATATTTTGTTGAACATATGGACTCCTTTCTTTTGGAAGTATCCCTAGAAATAGAATTGTTGAGTAGATATTTAGCTCTTGTAGTTATTATCAGTTTTCCAAAGGGGTTATACCTGTTTTTAACCCTTTGATATTTTTAATAATTAAAAAATATGCGTTACATATATACATATGTCAGTCTGGGTTTTGTCCTTAAGAATGTTGCTGTGTGTTATGTGGCCCAGCTTTGCTGGAAATGCAGGCCCCTTGTCTGGTCTTTTATGTAAAACCCATGTGTTTTTGTTTTACTTTCCCAGCTGATGCTTAGTTATTGGTAAATAGAGGCTTAATAGGATAATCTGGTTGTGAAGTATTAGACTTATTTTGAAAGCAGCATCTTAGACTTTGTATTCAAATTAATACTAAGTGCAGTTACCATTAGTAGACCATATCAGTTGCTGAAGAGAAATTTCTCAAGTTTCTTTTTAGAAGTTGCTTTTTGGAAATATTGAACCCTATTTGTCATCAATTTGTATCACATTTTATTGTTAATTTGAATTCTGAGCTCCTTCACCAGACTTGCTTGGGAATACTTTTCCTTTAAAAACCCTTTTCCCTCTAGAGTTGATGATTTGCCATCACTGAGGATTGCCAAAAGAATATCATCTGGATTCCCCCTTCAGATTTAGAATTACCTTTGATTACTTCACTGTTAGTAGTCTTCTTGACTTCCTTCCAAGTGTCCTTAGCATCTGCCCTTCTTAAACAGGCAGATTTTTAAACAGGGCAGATGTTTTAAATAAGGCAGATGTCCCTCTTTTTAAAACATAACCAACATTTCAGTCCAGTTTGTTTTAGTTCATACTTGGTTTATTGCGATAATTTATCAATTGATTCTACTATTATAATGGTGCAGGATTATAATCTTCCTAGTTACCCATTGAATTGAAATTGATTTTTAGGTCACAAACATTTTAGATCTTGAAAGAGAACTTAAAAATTGTTTCCACTCCTTTATTTTATAATAAGACCAAAAATGGACCCATGCTAGTCCATGTGCCAAATATGAGATATTTAGTTTATGAAAGCATTTTTTCCCCCCATGCGTAATCCCTTTACTCCTATCTGTTTTAGGACTTTTGTCCTGACTGCCTTCTGTTAGCTGGGACCAGGTTTGTGTCTATTGCTGAATCTTGAGCCCTTTGAAAAGTTTTTGTTTGTTGCAGAGCTGAATTAGTATTTATTGAATGCATGGATACATACTTGTGTTTAGAATCCAACTAGGTGTAAATCCTTAATGTAGGGCCTGGAATCCTGCCTACTTTTCTTTGTAGTTCTCATGGTATCTGCTACAGAGCTTAGTATTACAGTTAATTGTCTGGAATTTTTAACTGATTTTTAAATTTCATTTTTATTTATTTGTTTTTGGCTGTACTGGGTCTTCCTTGCTGTGCACAGGCTTTCTCTAGCTGTAATGAGCAGGGGTTACCCTCTTTGTGGCTGTGTGTGGGGCTTCTCTCATTGCCGAGCATGAGCTCTGCAGCCTGTAGACTCAGCAGCTGTGGTGCAGGGGCTTAACTGCCCCGCAGCACATGGAATCGTCCTGGACCAAGGGTTGAATTCGATGTCCCTTGTATTGGTAGTTCAATTCAGTCACTCAGCCGGAGTCACTCTTTGTGACTCCGTGGACTGCATCACACCAGGCTTCCCTGGCCGTCACTAATTCCTGGAGCTTATTCAAACTCGTGTCCGTTGAGTTGGTGATGCCATCCAACCATCTCATCATCTGTCATCCCCTTCTCCTTCCACCTTCAATCTTCCCCAGCTCAGTGTGTGCTGTGTGCTTAGTCGTGTCTGACTCTTGCGACCCCATAGACTGCCTGCCAGGCTCCTCTGTCCATGGGATTCTCCAGGCAAGAATACTGGAGTGGGTTGCCATTTCCTTCTCCAGGGGATCTTCTCGACCCAGGAAATGAACCCAGGGCTCCTGCATTGCAGACAGACTCTTGACTGACTGAGCTATCAGGGTCTTTTCTAGTGAGTTAGTTCTTCACATCAGGTCGCCAAAGTATTGGAGCTCCAGCATCAGTCCTTCCAAAGAATATTCAGGACTGATTTCCTTTAGGATTGACTGGGTTGATCTACTCGCTGTCCAAGAGACTCTCAAGAGTCTTCTCCAACACCACAGTTCAAAAGCATCAATTCTTCAGCTCAGCTTTCTTTATAGTCCAACTCTCACATCCATACATGACTACCGAAAGAACCATGTATTGGTAGGCAGATTCTTAATCACTGGCCCACCAGGGAAGTCCTTAACTGACTTTTAAAATGAAGCCAGACCCCTGAAAATCAGAGATACTGTAGCCTTCATTTTGGCTTTTATCTGTAGACCTCAGGCATTATGTATAGTTCTGATAGGATATATTAAGTACATTAGGCAAATATAAACTAGTTTGGAAAGACCTGCCTCTCTGTAACTGAGATAGGAAAGGAAGCCTTGGGAAGGACATTTGTTTTTCCTAAATACATAGAAGTTGCCCAGTGTGAAGCTACTAGAATTTGAAAAGTCTTTCTGGAAACCTAACTTAAATTCTACCTGCAGAAGGGGAAATCAGACCTCATTCTTATCTGCTGTTTCATTAACATACGTGTGTAAACAAACCTAGGAAATCAGATGATTTCTCATTTTGTCCATCTCCTCCTCTGATCTTATTAGTAGGAAGTACTTTGCTAATTTAGTGAATGGGCTAAATAAACCTTTTACTCTAGCTGTAGTAGATTGGGTTTACTTCTTTTGAGCAGGGAAAACAGAAAGCCTTGAAAATTTAGAGTTGTGTTTTAGGGGGTGTAAATTGCAGAAAGAATGAATATTCTTTATAGAGAGTTCAGGAATTGTGAGAGTACAGTGGTGAGACCATCCATGTCAATGAATGGCTTTAATATCCATCCTTTATTGGACTGCAGCCCTCCAGGCTCCTCTGCCCATGGAGTTCTCCAGGCGCGATGGCTGGAGTGGGTCGCCGTTTTCTTCTCCAGGGCATCTCCCCCTAAGGATCAGAGCTGCAGCTGTTAGTCTCCCGCATCGGCAGGCAGGTTTGTACCACTAGTGCCACCTGGGAAGCCCACTTTAGTATTGACTGAAGTTATTTCTTTTTCTGGTATGTGAAGATACTACCCTGGAATGCCCTGACATATTTATTTCAACTCATGAACTGTGCACCTGAATTAAGGGGAGGTACTAGAATTGCTGGGATGTGAGTTCCGTGCAAAAGGGTCTTTGTTTTGTTTGTAGCTATGTCTGCAGAGCCTGGAACACTCCCTGGCTTGTAATAGCTGCTCCGTAAATATTTATTGAATGAATAGTAAATTTGTATATTATCTGTCTGTTTTAAATTTAAAATTAATCATTTTAAGTTTTGGTTTATACGCCTTTGGGATATCACATTTAAATTGGCTGAGATGTCATTTCTAATGTTTCTCGTTGGTTGTGAGAAGGTGGCACCAAGCACATTGGAGAGCATTCATTCATTTGTCATTAAATCTTTCTGAGATGTGTTTTAAGTGGATGCAGGAAACTCCACTCCATGTGAATTAACAACCATTCATTTACTCAGTCCCTTATTCACATTTAAGTTTATAATTTTTTTTTTTTCTGTTACCAATAATGTTTCAAATAAGAAAATTTTCTTAAGGTTTTTCTTGGGATGGCAGTTCAGTACATAGCAATTTAGCAAAACAGGATTTAGGAATTTCTACTAAAAAATGAACTTGGCTTTTACAGCTGTGAAGGTGAGATCAAAATCTCCAGTGATCAGATGCTGAGCAACGCAGCTCATTGGGAAGGCCAGCTTTTTCTGCATGTGGATAAAGGATAATCATCAATCTCTTCATGTCAGTGCTCTCTTGCATTTTATAGTGAACCTGGCTACCACTTGTATTTGTCTCTTTCTCTTAAAGAATAAGTGAGTCTTTATTCACCTATGACTCTTTCTGCCTCTTAATTATGGCTTAAAGATTATAAATACATGTACCTCTTTTATACATGTGGCTACGTAAACTTCTTTTATAATCATTTTTGTTTTTTGTTGGAAAGGTTTTGCCTTTCATCTTAGAATATAAAACATTCTGTTCATACAAAGGGCCATATGTAGTAAATGTGTTCTGTAAGTCTAGTAGAATGATGCATATATGTCCCTTCTCTCAGCTTAAGTGATGCAGTGTTAGCCCCACCCTCTTATGCCTCCCTACAGCTCCTCTTGTCTTACTTCTGTCCCCAGAAAACCATTAGCCTCAGCTCTTTTTTCTTTTTCTTTTCTTTATAGTTACATATGTTCATGTATTGTTAATTTTATTTTTGAACTTTATATAAATAGTATCACTTCATGTGTATGTGTATGTATGTGTATTTGTGTAAATATACATATGTTTGCAAACTTAGTAAAAGTTTTTAGACTAAAACCCACAAATTTGCCTATAAGTTAATATCTTTGCCTTTTGTATTAGTCATCTTTTGTTGTAGTAATGCTATGTCACAAGTCACTGTGAAACCTCAGTGATGTACAGTGACAGACATTTATTTCTAGCTCATAGGTCTGACAGTGTCTGCTGGGTGTGCCTGGGTTTAGTTGTGTGCTGGGTGTCTCCTCCTTCTGGGACCAGCAGAGATTGGGGTACAGGAGAACACAGCTCAGTGCTTGTAAAGCCTTCGGTTAGAACTGGTGCAGTTCTGCTCACATTCCTATCTGTCATGTCCCCAGGCCCTCAAATCCACGAGGTGGGGAGTATCCCAGGATGACAAATGATAGAAGGCATGTGAACAAAAGATAGTGTCTGCTTCATCTTCCTCCTAAAAAGCAGTATAAGAGACTCGGAATAGTTACATTCCTGTTATGGTACCTTCCTCCTAGATTACATGCTGTTTTTGTTGAATACTTGAGGTTTGTTTGTTTTTATAACTCATCATTTTGAAATTATACCACTAATACTCGCATTTACCCATTTTTACAGTTCTCTTTTCTCACCCTTCTTTCCTGTATTTCAGACCTCTTTTTTGGCATCATCTTCCATCTTTATGAACTACAAGTTTGGAAGCATCCTCAACAGTGATCTGCTTACAGTATATTCCCTCAGTTTGTCTGAATTTTTTTTTTTATTTTGCCCCTTTTCTTGAAAAAATAGCTGAGTTGGTATGTAATTACAGATTAAAAGTTATTTTCTCTTGGAACTTTGGAGATACTGTTCTGGTGTCTTCTGACTTCCATGGTTGCAGTTGATCAATCTGTTTCTGGTTGGTTTTAAGAACTCTTTGTCGTTGATGATTTGCAGTTTCACTGTGATATCACTAGGAGTCCGTTTCTTTCTTTCTTTTTTTAATTTATACCTCTTGGAATTTGCTGACCTTGAATCTGTATGTTCACATTAGTGGGCAACCATCACCATTCATCTCTAGAACTTCTCTAATCTTCCCAAAGTGAGACTTCACCCATCAAACACTGACTCCTCAGTTTCTGCTCCTCCATCCCCTGGCAGCCATCATTCTACTTTCTGTCTCTGTGGATTTGACATCTCTAGGTCCCTCATATAAGTGGAATTATAGAGTACTTGTCCTATTCTCCACGGCTGCTGCTCAGTCATGTTTGACTCTTTGAGACCCCATAGACTGGAGCCCACCAGGCTCCTCTATCCATGGAACTTTCCTGGCGGGAATACTGGAGTGGGTTGCCATTTCTTACACAGGGAATCTTCCCAACCTAGGGACTGAACCTGTCTCTCGCATCTCCTGCGGATTCTTGACCAGCATGCCACCTGGGAAACCACTTTTCCTACTATGACTTGCTTATTTTACTTAGCACAGTATCTTCAAGATTAAATTTGATTTAAAAAAAATTACACTTTGTGATGAGGTTAAAAATGAAGATTACATCAGCTTTTAGTGGATATTGGGATTTTTTGAGTATTTTTAAGAAAAGTTATTGTGCAATGAAATAAGTTAATTTGATCTCTGGGAAGAATACTGTTAGAGACAGTAGTATGTGGTCCTGTGTGTTGTGGTTTATAATTCTGTTAAATTTAAGTTTTAAGTGACCAAGAGTGATGGGAATTATTTTTAGGTCATGTTTGGTGCCTGCATGCAAGAAAAGGTGGCATTTCTTTCCTTTAACTAGACCCTGAGTTCCCTGAATATGGTGGTGTCACAAAAGTTGGAGGAGTCACTTGAAGTACCCCTGGTAGGTTAGCATGAGAATTCTCATGCTAAGAGTAAATAGCCCTGGCTCAAGTTCCTGTAAAATGCGTTGAAAGGCCAGCTTCTGCAGAAGTACCCCAATAATGCCTTTATGTGAAACTGTGGATTTGAGACAAAGTACTCTTTCCCTCTTTGATGGGGTGAAAAACAACATATAAGATTCTTCTTTCTTCTTTGTATGTCCAGACAATAGCATTTACAGGAGGAGGAAGGAAATCTGAAAATGTTATCTTTTGTGCTACTAAACTGCCTCATTGCTGAAAAGAATTGATAGTCCACCTACTTATGCATTAAGGGTTTGCATTTCAAAGCTGTGATTGGCATAAAGAGTCTTGAACACATGACTTCAGTTACAAGTAATTTAAAAGTATGTTTTGTAAGAACTACTCCATGACATTAATTCCAACTCATGCATCGTTGCATATTTGTCAAGTACATTTATTACCTCAGATGGTAAGGTTATAAATTCAGTGTTTATAAGTTTTATTGTCCTGTTTCTTTTGAGGTTACTATTTTTAGTGCTTAGGAAACTCTTAACATCTGGGGAACCTCAGTCCTTAAATAAGTATTTATTTGGCAGTTCATAACTGTAGGTAGGAAGGGTGCATGGCTTAGTTCAGAGTGCTTTGATGTTTCCATTTAGGAATTTTAAATATAAGAAACTTTGATATAAATATGAACAAAGAGAGCAGTCCCTGGGCAGAGAGAGCAGTCCCCACAGGTGTGAGTGAGCTGCATGTGAGCTCCAGGTCCTCTGAGTGTCACAGGGCGGTGGCCCCAGCCACCCCATGGGGCCAGGAAGCCTGGCCCACCTCCTCGTCTCCTGGGTGGGCTCGGTGAAGCGCCAGGAAGACAGTGTTTTCATGGGGAGACCCTTTTGTCAAGTGCATTATTTTAGATTTTTCCATCCAGCTTCTCATTTTGGGGAGAATAATTGGGTTATCTGGAAATGGAAATCATTTCACAATATCCAGTGCGAGGTGAAGGTGAGGCCCCGTGGGAAGGGGGCCAGGTGATCATGAGTGCCTGCTGCTGTGGTGGGCCGTGGCTAATGAGAGCACATGAACCCTGCCGGCATCCAGAGGTTGGCGTCCTTCTGTTAGTTTATACTGCCTTTGTGTATTACACGGCGTGAGTCAAGATGAGTGAGAGATGGGGCAAGCATTATTTCTTCAAAAAATGTTCCTTGAACTGTGATCTGTTTTAGAAGCAGAGGCCCTTACTATTGTACTGTTTTCTTAACTTAGAAAGTTATCACCCCTTGTGATCCTGAGAGGTAGCTGATCAGCTCTGCATGACTGAGCAGAAGTGTAAATTTTGTATCGAATCTCATGTTACCTGGTTTGTGAAGTTTCATACATTAGGTTCAGGGAGGCACCTGTGGGTCCATGGTAGTGTCTAAATGTGGCATTAGTATTCCTTTGTGCCTCCTTTTCTTTAATATATTACCAAGAGAGGAAGATTTATAATTACATCCTAACAAAGGGCTAACTTTGTATTTATAATAATACAGAGTGATGCATTAAGTTTTAGTCAACTGAAAAGAACCAAATACAGAATTTTGTAAGTAGTATTTATAAAAGTACACTTTAAAAATATCTATACAGAAAGTTCCTGGAAAGGAGACATGCCACAAATGATTGGGTAGATGTAGTGGCATTGTACTGTTGAGATAAGTTTTTCTTTCTACTTAGCTGTTTCCAGCTTTTTAAAACAATGAAGCCATATTACTTTATAATGAAGAAAAGGCCCATTATTAGAGAAAGTATAGCAGTAACTTTGGTAATTTTTATTTGATGGTGTATATAAATCGTTTATGTGCAGTCAGAGTACATTCAGCAGGTGTGATGTGTTTAATTTACCCCAAATGGGGTGCTTTCTTCCTATGACTTGTGTGGTGATGAAGGAGGGAACTGAAGACAAATTAAAAAGTTTCTGTGGTAACAACTTCATACATATTATTTGCTTTTGAGGTAACTTCTTACAGAAAAGGGAAAATATGAACAGAATCATGATTTTCCAAAGGTTGAGTGGTAATTTTTTACATTTAGATGATGTCAGGGTTTTTTTGTTTTGTTTTTTGGAAATAGGAAATTTTTGTAAGTGAATTATTTTTATTTCCTTTTAGAAAATTTTAAATACTGACCTTTAGAAAATATAATTTCTCTCTGCTTTCTTCACAGGACATGTATTCCTCTGAGAGACACTGGACAGCAGATTTGGGTGTCACGCCGCATCGGGGCCACATACAGAGACATCTCCGGTCATGGGTAAGTGTCCTGGGTAAATTGGAATTTTGTCATTTCATCGGTGATTGAATACTCTGGTGTGGCCCAATACTGTGTCTTTGTCTCTATTTAAAAGAAGGTGGTCCTGTTTGGTGTTTGATTTATTCTAAGAAGTTAGATATGAGGATCTCTGTGTCATTAGCTTCTTGGCTGGCTTAGTTTACCATCTAAACTTTTCTATTGACTATTCATTGGAAAGTGACTCTTTAGAATATGAAGAGGAAAGATGGCAATTGACCATATTAGCAGAGATTTTATTATGTGACATTTAATCATTGGGTAACATGGGTTAATGTTATTTAATGTATTTAACCAAGGATACATCCGTGTCTTTGGATTGAGGAACCAAGTCTATCTTACAGACTTACCTTTTGAAATAGATTTTATCTTCTCAGTTGTAAGGGGATAGTAGATATAATATTTTCTGTCATTCCTTTCTACTTCTGTTCATGAACAGGAGAACTAGATTTTACTATTTTAACTGTTTACTTCTAGAGAGTGAGAAAAGAATTAAGATTTTATCCTGATTGGGATCCTGTGACAGTTGTGTGCTTTTCGAGTACAGCCTTTTTGGTAAGGGAAACTGGAATGAAGAGAATATTTTCTTATTAGAATATAATAGCACAGAGTTTAAAAATTTTCACATACCGATTGTATTTACCTTGATAGGAATATAATAGCTTTTCTCATCAATTTGAATAATCAGGCAAAAGTTGATAAGTGAAAATGAAGCTGTTGTTATTGTGAGATCTTTGAGTGCTTTCTACTAAAAGTAATATTTCCAGCTGTGGTCTTGGGTTTTGGAGACTTTTCAGTGGTTACTTTTTTGGTGGTGTGCTTTGAATAAATAAGGACAGTTGCCAGATGAGTTCAAATACAGATTAAGAAAGAAGAAGGTTTTGTTATTTCAGCTCCGTTCATGTGAAATTTGGTGAGAATGTTTCTCTCTTGGAGAGTGCCAACTCTAGTAAAGATGGTAGTACGAGTTCATGAACACTAAGAGCATTTTAATTTAAGAAATGCTTACTTTGTTTGAAATTTAAACTTTGTTCTGCTTTGTAATCTTAGTGGTCTAGTAGTGTCACTTACAGATGGCAAGTTCTGTGAGGACAAAGAAATAGCCAGGTGTCTTTCATTTTTGAATCTGGGAGTCTGACACAGCTGTCCCCGAAAACTCAGAGCCCTGTGACCCTGAAGGTAGAGGGAGGAGTGGCTTACGAGGCAACTAATGATGAGTACTGGAACCACAAACAAATTTTTATTTATAAATTACAATGGTTATACTTCATCTGCAAGATTTTTGATCAGTTCTTTTTTATATCCACTAGTTCATTTCTTGTTTCTACTTGCTTGTGTTTAAAACGTTTTCAGTTCTCTTGTTATTTATCTCTTTGAGGGTCTTTTACATGTTTATTTTAAAGTCTTTTTCAGGTCATTTGATGATTTGTTTTGTCTGCAGTGCATTTATGTTCTGGTTGTTGATATTGTTGGTGTCGACATCGTGTTCTGTAATTCTGCAGGCATGGGAGTTTTCTTGTGATGGGAGTTTTCTTTTTCCTGTCTCTCTCTCTCTCTAATTTCCCCTGCTGGTCTGGCATTTTTGCCCTTGTCTCTGCCTGGCTTTCGAGTTCCCAGATCAGAATTAGGTCTTGTGTTAGTGGACCATGCCCCGGCCCTGATGAGGTTGGGGATGTCACAGATTCGGTCACTGGGTCAGCTGGCATGAGGTCAGCCGTTTCCTAAGCTGTGGCCTCAGTGCAATTAGCAGAAATCTTTTTCCGTCTAGTTCCCTAAACAAGGCAGAGTGCCACCCCAGGGCCTGGTTTTCAGCAAAGTGCCTGCTGCTGACCCTAGTTCATGTGGAGCCCTTGCTACCCCATCTGGTCAGCCCACAGTTGATTCCTGAGGATGCAGTGCCTGCTTGCTGCCTTTTCCTGCTCTGGGGCCCAGAGCCCAGCAGACCTTTGGCTCACACTTCGTGTTCCTATGAGATTTCTGATCCGTGGCGATGTTTGACTTGTTGGGGCATAGGTAATGTCCTTTTGGTCAGTTGTCTTTATATTTTATCGGTGATTTCTCAGTGTGTGTTGTGAAAACAGGGAGCTACAAAGCATGAACAGTGCCGTTGGGGGTTTAACCACTGGGATTAAAATGAAGTCTCATATCCTTACATCACATTTAAAATTAAAAAAAAAAATCAGTTTCTGTTCAGTTCCCTGGGTCCTAGAGCTCCTCTCTACCATCCATGCACCCCTTCACTCACTGGCGGAGCCCCAGGGTGCTGCTTCTCCGGAGCACACTGCCTGCCTCACTCTTGCAGCTGACATCCTCCAGGAAAATCACTGGCCTGTTCCCGCCAATCTTCATCTAGTCTGTAAACTCCTTCAGGGTAAAGACTTACTCCTAGGGCTAAGCATGGTTCCTGGCACTCAGAAGTTGCTCAATAAATAGTGCATGGATTTGGGTGTTCTGTGTGACACCTTTACTGTGTGATAACTGTTCCATGTGTTACTGTTGTTAGGTGCAGTTTGAGCTGCTCCCGTGAAGGATGTGCGAGTGTGTTAACAGGATAAAGCATTCCAAGTAGGGGAGCACTGTGAGAAAGGCATAAAGGTTTGATCACAGGGGGGCGATACTGAGTGGTTGAACATCCTGGAGTATAGAGCTGGGGAGGAGCTGGTGAGAGGTAAAGCTGGTGTCGACGATGTTGTACACATTTCAGGAGGTTTGGACTTAGGTTATCGTGCCCAGCTTAGGAACTGTTGAGGGACCTCAGTGAGGGGGACTACTTAAGATTTCATTCTGGAAAAATTACTCTGACAAAGAGACATTTTTTAGATATAAATTAAAAAGATGGGTTACAGGCAGTGTTTGCCTTTCCTAGTTTTGTTCTTATTTCAAAGGGAGCAAGGAAAGAGCTGAAAACTAACGCTTTGAGTCTCTTTTTCTTGCCAATTTAATTTTCTCTAGTAATGGAAATCATTCTTGAGTGGATGGTTGGAAACATAGGTTAGGGAATGTTATTATGGTCTTTGCTGTGCTGCAGTTTCCAGGGGCTTGTAAGTTTTCATAAAGGTGGGAGGGAACTGAGTAAATCAGAGTTTCTGTTTTTGAAAAAAATATTGGAGAAGATATGGTAAAATATGATACAGGTTAAAAAATAGGAAGCTGTGTTATTAAAACCTAGATAGAATTTTCAAACCTAGATTTGGGTGAGATTGTTGGGTAACTAGACATTTTGTTAGTGTTTCTCTAGAGATTACAAGAAAGACTGGGTACTTGTGTATACCTCTGTAGCATTTTCTAACCCTTCCCATGTCGTGAACCATGTAGACAAGGTTGTGGTTGTACAGTATGTGGGATAAACTGATGGAGATGTTGGGGTCTTGGAAGCAGCCAGCTCTGACACCTCAGGCCAGGCCCAGAGATCAGTTTCTCTGTACATCCTGACACATGAATTGGGATGCCCCAATTGTAAGACCTAGAGAATTTGTTAAATGCTTTAAGATGTTTTTTGGCTTTTAGTCTAGATTTTTATATATTCTGTCAGGTTCTGAGGCTGAATATGTATCTTGTGAAATATGTTGTGCTGCTATGACGCGCAGTTCATTGTGAATTGTTAGCTTTGTTACAGTCAACAAAAAGCCTTTTGATTTTTCAGTACTTAAATTGGTCTTAATTTTCTCTATTTGCCATATTTAGCAATGTTTAGCATTTACCAGATTCATTAAACATTTTATCAGATAGTGCCAAAGATGAAATAAAGCTGTTATATTTAAAGTCTGGCTGTAATTTAAAATGGATTTTTTAGATCTTTGATGGAGATTGTAACAGTAAGAGTAGTTTGTGTAAAGCGCAGTGCTTAATAATTTCTAGATGATAATTTTGATTAAATGTTTTTTAAAAAAGCCAAAAAAGCAACCAAAACCAAAAGTGATTATTTAGGGTACTACTTGTTTTTCTTTTCCCAAGTTTTAAGTTAAAAAGATAAAGTTTATCCAGTCTATTTTAAATTTTTAAATCTTTACTTCTGCATTTAGTTCACTTTATTTGGAAAAGTTTTGCTCTGTAAGTAATTACATAACATGTTTCCTAAGAGAGTCTTTTTGGATGTTGACTGGGCAATCCAGGAGTGAATCTATTGTGTTGGGGTGTTTGATTCTGCCCCTTGGCCTAAATAGTGGAGTGAGTTTTTTGAGGTCACTTCTGAATAGGAAATATTTCTCTTTTATCTGAAGAAAAAGTAAGGGTGGTGGTGAATAATTTGGGGTGTAGTGTATTTGTGTCTGTATAGTAAGAGGAACAAACATCATTCATTGGCGTGTGGACTGAGAGGCAGTGCTGAAGTGAAGAACACTTAGTTCAACATTCATTAGAGCAGATAATGTTATAACTGTTGAGTAGATTACTAACCCCCTGAGTGGTAGCATAAAGATTCTTCTGAGTTTTATTAAATAGAAAAATCATGCAACAAGTAAGATAAGACTTTTCTTAAGTATTGTCTTCTCTCTACAATAGTCCATCTGGACATATGTTCTGTCTTATGGAATAGCTGTGTACCACAGAAGATAAAAGAAAATTTAAGTTGAATTGCATTTTAAATACTGACATATCTGCATTTAACAAAATCTTGAGAGAAATTTCTTTGAAAAAGATGCTAATTTCAGAAAATAGAATTTGATTTTTGCAGTTTCTTGAATCCACTTTATTAGAACTGATGAACTGGTTTGAAAGTTTCATACATAAACTTATCTAAAATGAATTTTTATATGAAAATATTATAGGTGTGACTTTTAGTATTTTTCATTTATCAAAAGATAAGTCAAATAGACATTTTCTATTGAAGGAAATAGAGCCTGTGAATGTATATGATGGATGTCATCGTATAGTTGTCCTCTCATTTCCCAGATGTATGAAATTCATATTAAAATTTCTATAGCCTCTGTCTTTCTCCCTCAAAATTGATCTAAAATGGTATTTTGGTGTTAGCTTTTTTTCCCTTTTTTGGAGATAGAAAAGCGACTATGAAATAATTCTTTCGAGCCTCTCTTTAAAACTTTGAATTGAGAGGGTCAAGAATAGAGTGAAAAGATTTCCCCAGGTTCCCTTACTCCCATCCCCCATTCCCACTTGAAGCACTGAGTCATAGTTAATTTTTTAAAACAGGAAATGTTGCATGTATTTCTGTCACGATTGTGGTCCAGAAGTTAGGAAGCCAAATGGGATTGATACTTCTTTCTATTTTGTATTTAATTAAATTAATTTATGGCTGTGCTGGTTCTTTGTTTTTGCACAGGGTTTTCTCTAGTGGGGGCTACTCTTCGTTGCAGTGTGAAGGCTTCTCATTGTGGTGGCTTCTCTTGTTGTGGGGCGCAGGCTCTGGGGCATGTGGCCTTCAGTAGTTGTGGTTCCTGGACTCGAGAGCACAGGCTCAGTAGACGTGGCGCACGGGCTTAGTTGCTCTGCGACTTGTGGGATCTTGCTAGACCAGGGATCAGACGTGTGTCTCCCGCGTAGGCAGGCGCGTGCTTTACCTCTGAGCCGCCAGGGAAGCCTGTGAACACTTACATGAGTATCTCTTATTCAAGTTCAAAGCTAGTGGTCATTCATTGCATAGGCAGATGGTAGAAGAGTGCTGTTTTCCCCCCAAGTTTGGAGGCTGACTTCTGCTGGCATTACCCAGGTACCCCTGGAGCTACAACAGTTTTCTTTGCACTCACACATTTGGAACGGTTAGGTGGTAAGCTTTAAACAATAGAATGTAGAAAGGTTACAGGTAAACACTAGTGTGCACTTGTATACATCTTTAATTAAATTCTGGGTTGTTTAGAATCACAGTGACTTAAAAAGTGCCGCTGCCTGTTTTGAATTCTAGAAGAACCAGATAGAATGGAGTTTATTGGATGCATGGTAAAAGATTTTAACCCTGTAAAGAACTGTGTTTGATCTCACTGATTAGCCTTGTTACGTTCTAGTAAATGCAAAGTAGAACAAAATATGTTTGCTTGACTATAACTTAAAAAAATTTGAAAAGCAAAAATGTATTAAGTTTTTTGTAAATAGTTGGTCTTGTCTATTTTCCCTCAATGACTTTCTGCTGTTTCCTTATGTGATATGTAGCTCTAGCTCAAGTGGGAAGTGTTGTGTATCAGGAAAGGAGGAACTAGCAGTTATCAGTGTTGGAAGAACTCTGCAAACTTGTTTGTGACAATTATGGCACAACAAAATTTGAATTTCCAACTTGCTTGAATTTATTGAGCTGCATGCTCCTGGACTTAATGACCAGCTCTGACCTCTTGGTCTTCAGAGCTGTCCTTCTTAAGTTATTTTTTTCTGTTTAAGTGTGTATCTATTCTCAGCAGGTGAAATTCTATCCCTCCTTCCCACCTGGTCCAACTTTATTTTTTCCCATAGAATCAATTCTGTATTTTATTTTTAAGTTTCTGAATGTGTATTATTAAAAATATGTGTTACTGACTTTGGAACCGTTTTGAGAACAGGTTGCATATATCCTGCTCCATTTTGTATTTCAGTAGGTAGTCCTGAAGAATAAGGCTCTCTTAACGTGACTACAGTAAAACTAATTTAATAGATTGTGTTTGCCTGGTCTGCAGACCACACTTCATTGTTGCAGTTTCCCCAGTAGCTGTGGCACTTCTGACCCTCCAGTGCAGGGTCCAGCTGAGTGTCATTCACACCCTGTGTGTAGTGTCCACTGTCTTCAGTCTCCTCTAAGCTGGAAGATTCCTCAGATGTTCTTTATCTCACATGTTGTGTTCTAGAAGAATGCAGGCCAGTTCTTTCACAGAGTGTCCCTCAGGTTAGGACCGTCTGAGGCTCCTCTGCAGGGATCCACCTGGCCTGTGTGACAGGTTTGGGGGCATTCCTTCAGGAAGCATTCTGGAAGGGACAGGCGGACTGCGTAGTTATCTTTCCATTTCCTTCCCATTTGGTTCTTTAACAGAAAATGTTCCCATTTCTTCTTTAATTGAAATAGGGTTTAAATCTCTTCCATAAGAACAAGATTTACTGTTCTGTTTTGCAGTTTGTTTTGCTTAATTATTGAAGGTTTAGAAAAATGGCAATAAAATATTTCCTAGAATGTGAGATGACCTTGAAAGGAAACAGCATTGGCTTTTATCAAGAGAAATTCCTTTCTGTATGATTTCTGTTTTGAATTACATTGACAGAAATCTCAAGATGCTCTTGAACAGGTACTGTGAAGATATAAGGTATAGCACTGTTGAATTTAGTGTTTTTTTTAATAACAGTAAACCAGCTGCAGCTCTTCATCTGTTTAATTGAATTTGCTTCACTAAAGATTAGCCCTTCCCATAACCTGGTGCTTCTTTGTCCTAATAAATTTTCTTTAGCTAAAATAGAATAAATGAACATATCAAGGCTCTGATTCCCATTCGGTTTTAGAGATTTATGGGTTATATTAAATTTAATGTGAAATGTCAGAAAATACTTACCATCTATAGTTCTAACTCTTAAAAGTTTGATAATTGAAAGGTATATTGGAAACTAGAAAATTGATGGACTGTTGCAAAAGTATAAGAGATTCAAAACTTGTATTTAGACAACAGTGAGACAGGTGATATGAATTAATTTCTTAAAATATTCTAAGAATTGTGGTGTTCAAGTCTGATTTTAAAACAGATTTTAAGGAAGAGAATCCATGACTTGGAGTAAATGTTAATAATGCTTTAATTTAGTACTAACAAGTATGTAGTGAGCACCTCCCCATGCTGCTCGCATTTCATGGAGCCTGCTGGGATTGCAGGCTGGAGCCAGGAGCCTTTCTCTGGGGAGCACAGGAAGCCCACCCTGGGGAAATCATCTTCCAGCTGAGGCGGATTAAGTGGAGAGCAGGGGGGAGAGAGTTCTAAACAGAAGAAATGACAAGTGTAAAGATCTGTAGTTGAGAGACCGAGATTAAGAAATGGAGGCGAATTCAGCATTGGTAGAAATAGGTGTTTGGAGGGGACTACAGCTGGCAACTTCAGTTTAGATGAACACCCTCCTGTTGCCTCCATTTTGTACTTAATTTTACTTAATCTCATCTAAACTAATCTGTTTTTTTCATCTTCGCTAATCCCCTTTCATTGTTGTTGTTTTAGAGTATAACCATAACATTAAAATAAGTCCATTTGGGAATGGGGAGAAAGTCATTGGTAACCCCATTCATTTGCTTTTTCGCATATGGTATTGTCTGGTATTGTCTCGCTATATATATTTTGATATAATGGGATTCATAGTGTATATGCACTTTTATATTTGGAGTTCTAACATTGATTTTAGACAGTTACCATATTTCCATAATTGTTTTTATGATTAGAATTCAAAATTTTATTCCTTAAAGGTAATATGATGCACAATAACTTATTTAACTATTTCCCTATTTTTTTCTGTTGTTTTTTAAGATGGTTCATTTTAAAAAAGGTTTACAAAATGAATATTGGTGATTTTGCCCTATTTCTTGAAAAAAAAATCCAAAACCCTATAATTCCTTAGTCTAGATTTATAGTACAGAAATGTTTCTGCTTATATCTTCCTGTCTTTCTTAAAAAACTACATCGATTTATAGTGACTCTGGTAATCAATATACAGAATATCAGTTTGACCATGACTAGCTTAGTAGGCTCAAAACAGCATAAAGTTGCATATTTGATTTTTAGACAGGGTAACTTAAAAAAAAATTATGGTAAAATATCCAAAATGCAAAATTGACCATCATAACCCCTTGCTTAAGAGTACAGTTGAGTTGTGGTTCAGTATTCCGTCGTGTCTACTTCTTTGCCACCCCCATGGACTGCAGCTTGCCAGGCTTCCCTATCCTTCACCATCTCCTGGAGCTTGCTCAAACTCAGGGCCATTGAATCGGTGGTAGCATCCAACTATCTTGTCCTCTTTCACTCTCCGTGTCCTTCTCCTGTTGTGTTCATTCTTTCCCAGCATCAGGGTCTTTTCTAATGAGTTGACTCTTTGAATCAGGTGGCCAAAGTTTTGGAGCTTCAGCTTCAACATCAGTCCTTGCAATGAATATTCAGGACTGATTTCTTTTAGGATTGACTGGTTTGATTTCCTTGCAGTCCAAGGGACTCAAGAGACTTTTCCAACCCCACAGTATCAATTCTTTGATGCTCAGCCTCCTTTATGGTGCAGTTCTCACATCAGTACATGACTACTGGGAAAAACATGGCTTTGACTTTGTTGGCAAAGTAATGTCTCTGGTTTTCAATATGCTTTCTAGGCTGGTCATAGCTTTTCTTCCAAGGAGCAATAATCTTTTAATTTCATGGCTGTAGTCACCATCTGCAGTGATTTTGGAGCCCAAGAAATAAAGTCTGTCACTGTTTCGATTGTTTCCTCATCTATTTGCCATGAAGTGTTGGGACTGGATGGATGCCATGATCTTAGTTTTTTGAATGTTGAGTTTTAAGCCAGCTTTTTCACTCTCCCCTTTCACCTTCATCAAGAGGCTTTTTAGTTCCTCTTTGCTTTCTGCTGTAAACGTGGTGTCATCTGCACATCTGAGGTTACTGATATTTCTTTAGTATCTGGCAATCTTGATTCAAGCTTGTGCTTCATCCAGCCCTGCAGTTTGCACGATATACTTTGCATATAAGTTAAATAAGTGGGGTGACAGTATACAGCTTTGATGTACTCCTTTCCCAATTTTCAACCAGTCCGCTGTTCCATGTTCTACCTGCATACAGGTTTCTCAAGAGGCAGGTAAGGTACTCTGGTATTCCCATCTCTTTAAGAATTTTCCAGTTTGTTGTAATCCACACAGCCAAAGGCTTTGATGTAGTAAATAAAGCAGAAGTCATAGAATAACTATACAAAAAAGATCTTCATGACCCAGATAATCACGATGGAGTGATCACTCACCTAGAGCCAGACATCCTGGAATGTGAAGTCAAGTGGGCCTTAGAAAGCATCACTACGAACAAAGCTAGTGGAGGTGATGGAATTCCTCCCCTAGTGAAAAAGTTGGCTTAAGGCTCAACATTAAGAAAACTAAGATCATGGCATCTGGTCCCATCACTTCATGGAGATGGAGAAACAGTGGAAACAGTGTCAGACTTTAGTTTTTTGGGCTCCAAAATCACTGCATATGGTGATTGAAGCCATGAAATCAAAAGATGCTTACTCCTTGGAAGGAAAGTTATGGCCAACCTAGATAGCATATTGAAGAGCAGAGACATTACTTTGCCAACAAAGGTCCATCTAGTCAAGACTATGGTTTTTCCAGTAGTCATGTATGGATGTGAGAGTTGTACGGTGAAAAAGGCTGAGTGCCGAAGATGCTTTTGAACTGTGGTGTTGGAGAAGACTCTTGAGAATCCCTTGGACTGCAAGGAGATCCAACCAGTCTATCCTACAGGAGATCAGTCCTGGGTGTTCATTGGAAGGACTGGTGTTGAAACTGAAACTCCAATACTTTGGCCACCTCATGTAAAGAGTTGACTCATTGGGAAAGATCCTAATGCTGGGAAGGTTTGGGGGCAGGAGAAGGGGACGACAGAGGATCAGATGTCTGGATGGCATCACTGACTCGATGGACATGGGTTTGGGGAGACTCTGGGAGTTGGTGAGGGACAGGGAGGCCTGGCGTGCTGCAGTTCATGGGGTCGCAAAGAGTCAGACATGACTGAGTGACTGAACTGAACTGAAATGAAATTTTTGGATACATAAAAGCATTATCCAAGGTTAAAAATTTGTGATTTTTCAGTAAGAATTTTGGAAGACTATTTTAGAAGGATATGATACAAAAGAAAGTGTAAATAGTGAGCACATGAAAAAAAATATCCTAACCATGATATACCACCTCAGCACCATTAGGATGGCTGCTGTTCAAAAAACAGAAAATAACAACTGTTGGCAAGGATGCGGAAAATTTTGAATTTTTGTACAATTTAGAATGGTGTGGCCACTATGAAAAACAGGATGTCAATTTCTCAAAAAATTAAACATAGAATTGCCATATTATCCATCAATTCTATTTCTGGGTATGTACTCAAAAGAATAAAAAGCAGGATCTCAAAGGGATATTTGTACACCTAGGCTCACAACAGTATTATTCACATAAACCAAAAGGTGGAAGCAAACCAAGTATGCATCAACAGATGATTAGATAAACAAAATGTAATCCATACAGTGGAATATTATTCAGCCTTAAAAAGGAAGGAGATTCTAATACATGCTACAACATGGACGAACTTTGAGGACAGTATGATAATTGAAATAAGCCAGTCACAAAAAGACAAATACTATTTGCTCCCTCTTACAAGAGGTACCCAGAGCAGGCATATTCATAGAGACAGAAAGCAGAAAGGCTGTTGTTAAGGGATTGGGGGAGGGGAACATGAAACTGTTTAATGAACAGAGTTTCAGTTTTGCAAGACACAGAGTTCTAGAGACTGGTTGCACTATAATGTGAATATATTCAACACTACGCTAGCAAAGTAATGCTCAAAATTCTCCAAGCTAGGATTCAACAGTACGTGAACCAAGAACTTCCAGGTATTCAAGTTGGATTTAGAAAAGGCAGAGGAACCAGAGATCAAATCGCCAACATCCATGGATCACCGAAAAAGAAAGAGTTTCAGAAGAACACCTCAGTTCAGTTCAGTCACTCAGTCGTGTCTGACTCCTTGCGATCCCATGAATCACAGCCTGCCAGGCCTCCCTGTCCATCATCAACTTCCTGAGTCCACCCAAAACCCATGTTCATTCAGTCGGTGATGTCATCCAGCCATCTCATCCTCTGTCGTCCCCTTCTCCTCCTGCCCCCAATCCTTCCCAGCATTAGGGTCTTTTCCAACGAGTCCACTCTTCGCATGAGGTGGCCAAAGTATTGGAGTTTCAGCTTCAACATCAGTCCTTCCAGTGAACACCCAGGACTGATCTCCTTTAGGATGGACGGGTTGGATCTCCTTGCAGTCCAAGGGATTCTCAAGAGTCTTCTCCAACACCACAGTTCAAAGGCATCAATTCTTTGGCGCTCAACCTTTTTTACTGTCCAACTCTCACATCCATACATGACCACTGGAAGAACCATAGTCTTGACTGGATGGACCTTTGTTGGCAAAGTAATGTCTCTGCTTTTCAATATGCTATCTAGGTTGGTCACAACTTTCCTTCCAAGGAGAAAGCATCTTTTGATTTCATGGCTGCAGTCACCATATGCAGTGATTTTGGAGCCCTCTCCCAAAAAAGTCCGACACCGTTTCCACTGTCTCCCCATCTATTTCCCATGAAGTGATGGGACCAGATGCCATGATCTTAGTTTTCTTAATGTTGAGCCTTAAGCCAACTTTTTCCACTCTCCTTTTTTACTTTCATCAAGAGGCTTTTTAGTTCCTCTTCATTTTCTGCCATAAGGATGGTGTCATCTGCGTATATGAGGTTATTGATATTACTCCTGGCAATCTTGATTCCAGTTTGTGCTTCTTCCACCCCAGCATTTCTCCTGATGTACTCTGCATAAAAGTTAAATAAGCAGGGTGACAATATACAGCCTTGACGTACTCCTTTTCCTATTTGGAACCAGTCTGTTGTTCCATTTCCAGTTCTAACTGTTGCTTCCTGACCTGCATACAGGTTTCTCAAGAGACAGGTCATATTGTCTGGTATTCCCATCTCTTTTAAGAATTTCCCACAGTTTATTGTGATCCACACAGTCAAAGGCTTGGCATAGTCAATAAAGCAGAAGTAGATGTTTTTCTGGAACTCTCTTGCTTTTTCGATGATCCAGTGGATGTTGGCAATTTGATCTCTGGTTCCTCTGCCTTTTCTAAAACCAGCTTGAACATCTGGAAGTTCATCGTTCACGTATTGCTGAAGCCTAGCTTGGAGAATTTTGAGCATTACTTTACTAGTGTGTGAGATGAGTGCAATTGTGCGGTAGTTTGAGCATTCTTTGGCATTGCCTTTCTTTGGGCTTGGAATGAAAACTGATCTTTTCCAGTCCTGTGGCCATTGCTGAGTTTTCCAAATTTGCTGGCATATTGAGTGCAGCACTTTCACAGTATCATCTTTTAAGATTTGAAAGAGCTCAACAGGAATTCCATCACTTCCACTAGTTTATAGTGTTGCTTTCTAAGGCCCACTTGACTTCATCTTCCAGGATGTCTGGCTCTAGGTGAGTGATCACACCATCATGATTATCTGAGTTGTGAAGATCTTTTTTGTACAGTTCTTCTGTGTATTTTTGCCACCTCTTCTTAATATCTTCTGCTTCTGTTAGGTCCATACCATTTCTGCCCTTATCGAGCCCATCTTTGCATGAAATGTTCCCTTGATATCTCCTAATTTTCTTGAAGAGATCCTTAGTCTCACCCATACTGTTGTTTTCCTCTATTTCTTTGCATTGATCGCTAAGGAAGGCTTTCTTATCTCCCCTTGCTATTCTTTGGAACTCTGCATTCAGATGGAATAGCTTTCCTTGTCTCCTTTGCTTTTCGCTTCTTTTCTTTTCACAGCTATTTTTAAGGCCTCCTCAGACAGCCATTTTGGTTTTTTGCATTTCTTTTTCTTGGGGGTGGTCTTAATCCTTGCCTCCTGTACAATGTCACTAACCTCCGACCATAGTTCATCAGGCACTCTGTCTATCAGAACTAGTCCCTTAAATCTATTTCTCACTTCCACTGTATAATTATAAGGGATTTGATTTAGGTCATACCTGAACGGTCTAGTGGTTTTCCCTACTTTCTTCAATTTAAGTCTGAATTTGGTAATAAGGAGTTTATCATCCAAGCCACAGTCAGCTCCCAGTCTTGTTTTTGCTGACTGTATAGAGCTTCTCCATCTTTGGCTGCAAAAAATATAATCAGTCTGATTTCGGTGTTGACCATCTAGTCATGCCCATGTGTAGAGTCTTCTCTTGTCTTGTTGGAAGAGGGTGTTTGCTATGACCAGTGCATTCTCTTGGTAAAACTCTATTAGCCTTTGCCCTGCTTCATTCTGTATTCCAAAGCCAAATTTGCCTGTTACTTCCTACTTTTGCATTCCAGTCCCCTGTAATGAAAAGGACATCTTTTTTGGGTGTTAGTTCTAAAAGGTCTTGTAGGTCTTCATAGAACCGTTGCACTTCTGCTTCTTCAGCATTACTGGTTGGGGCATAGGCTTGGATTACCGTGATATTGAATGGTTTGCCCTGGAAATGAACAGAGATGATTCTGTCAATTTTGAGATTGTATCCAAGTACTGCATTTTGGACTCTCTTGTTGACCATGATGGCTACTCCATTTCTTCTAAGGGAATCCTGCCCACAGTAGTAGATACAATGGTCATCTGAGTTAAATTCACCCATTCCAGTCCGTCTTAGTTCACTGATTCCTAGGATGTTGACGTTCACTCTTGCCACCTCCTGTTTGACCACTTCCAATTTGCCTTGATTCATGGAGCTAACATTCCAGGTTCCTGTGCAATATTGCTCTTTACAGCATCGGACCTTGGCTTATCACTAGTCACATCCACAACTAGGCATTGATTTTACTTTGGCTCCATCCCTTCATTCTTTCTGGAATCCAAAAATTTATTATGGAACAATACAGTTTTTGTATGTTTATTGGAGCTTTATTTGGTTTTTGTGGGATATGCGTCATTTTGTGATGATTAGAGGAGAGAGAACTCACAGTATACAGAAAAGGCAGAGGAAAAAGGTTTCAGGAAGAGAGGAAGAGGAGAGAATGACAGGATCAGTTTTGCTTAATGTATTGTTGTGTCAGGGACTCTCTTGGTGGTTAATGTGCTATGATGATTACAGATTTTACGTTGAGGAAACTCTGGAAATGTCTTTTTGAATGTTGATGGGACTGCTGTGTTTATGTACACAAGCACTTATGTGAACTCCCTAGAAATACTTGTCTTTCTGTTTGTATGTTATATATATGTATGTCCACATATGAATATTTGATGCTAAGTGTGATGAATTATGATTTATTCCAAATTGAGTTGTGATTTAAGGGATACATTATTTTTAATATGTATTTTTTAATGGTAATGAGTTTTTTAAAACTATTGATGTTATTTTATAGTTTTGTTAGTATCTGGAGTGCGTCAGAGTGCCTGGATTTGTGTTTTCTTTGAATTCTTGATTTTGAAAATAAAGTCATATTTAGTTTCCTTATTATGACTAGCAAGCCTCTTTTCTTTCCATATCTGCATTCATCCACATGTAGCTTGGAAAAGTCAGAAGAAAGGTCATTTCTGCACAGAAGGAAGCTTAGTTTAAAAATCTAATATGTGGTAACTCAGAAATTGGGATATGTTCAGTTATAATGTAGTAGGTATGGCCTTTAATTCACACTTTTCCCACTTAAAAACTCATGCTCAGTCATCTAGTAATTATTCGTAGTAGTCAACTCAGTTGTCATTCAATGATGAATTGTGTAATTACTTGTTTAATGCCAGTTTCTCTTGGAAGAATGGAAATGTGGAAGGTTGATTACCCCTGTAACAACCAGCAGCTGATGTTGTTATCTACTCAGTGCCTATTAGGTGTTGTACATACGTACTAGGTGCTTAATATTTTGTATGGATTAACAAGATTTTATTGCCTTTAACATGCCCTTATGGTATGCAGACAGTACATTAAGAATTTGTGACTATATATTGGGATAATATGTCTCTGTTTGCCTTGTTTGTGAAGCATATTCTGTACATGTTTATGACAGTTTCCACTGAGCTACAGAGTTGAAAAGTTTCTTGGTTGCTTTTTATAAGTAAAATGGATTGCCCTTTGGTAAAATATTTTTAAAAACTAGTTTTGAAAGAATCTCTAGCTTGATTACATTAATACAGGTACTTCTTTCATTAGCAGTTACTGTATCTAATATTCTTGGAGATTATGTAGAAGAAGGGTAATTTATCATCCATAAACACATGTTCTGTGGCTCCCTCCACATCCTGCAGTTTCAGGACATTTAGCTTTATACCTATGAAGAAAGTCTGTCATGATAGGAGCTTTTGGCAATGTTAATTTTAAATGCTCATTATGAATTGTTAGGAACACTGGACAGAAAATAGTGTAGTTTTAGGTATAGAAAGAATGTGCAACTTTTATTTTTTATGAACTATATATATTGTATTTTATATTGATGAGTTTGTAGAGATTGATTTTCAAAATTCTAGAACAAACTGATTGTATCTCATCCTTAAGGTAGAATGACAAAGAAGTGAAATATATTAACTGGTTTATTAACCCAAGAGGAGACCAGTCAGAGGTGGGCTTATAGCTTAATATTCAGTAGTGTTTTTCTGTCTTCAGGCCGACTGACATCTTGAATATTTACAGATGATTTTTGTCATGAGAAGGGTAGCCTCTCACATTTTTTCTTCTCATTTATCTACATGTTCTGAAAAAAGAATGACAGTAGTTTAATTCTGAAATATATTTCCAAGAAAACCAAAGAAGTTTTCTGAAAATTGGGTAGAAAAAGAATCTGAATCTTTGCCAAGAATGAAAAGATGCTGGGTTGTTATTCATTTGATCAAAAAATTTTGTGGACAGAGCACAGCGCAGATAGCCTTGTCTGTGTTTATTTTATGAAAAAGATGTCGGTGAAATATTCAGAATTGTGAAAACACATATTAGTTTGAAAAGAGTATGCATACTGTTATCTCATTTTTGTTAAATCAGCAAGCAGAAACTACACGAAAAGTCTAAAAGATTGTTAGCAGTGTTTATACAGTGGGCCTGAGAAAGATTTTTATTTCCTTTTGACTTATTTTTGGATATTTTTTTCCTACAATAAGCATGTATTCTTTTTGTAATAAAAACGATTAAAGATGTAAATTGGAAAAAAGCAGAGACTTTGTTAAATTAGTTTGTAGTTCTTTAAGATTCTAAGGAGTTGGTTTGAAGTATCTATAACATTATTTGTTATGGATAGTAGTATAATTCTGCTTTAGAATATATGGATTCTCTTATGTCTTTTCACTTAGGGCCAAGAAAGATGCTTCAGTGAACTTGTTCATGGTTTTATTAAACGAATGTGAGAAAGAATACAAATGAGATCAAATTCAGTCTTGTTCTTTCTCTCTTCCTGTTTTCTTTTGTTGTTGTTGTTGAGTGAGGTATGGTGGGAAAAGATTTCTTTCCTCTGCCAGACTGTTTTTTCTTTACATCATTTGCTACACAGTTCCTGTTCTTGATCCCTTTTCATCTGAAAGAAGTTGATTTTTGCCTTTTATTCTTTGGAGAAAGGAAAATGGCACAGTTGAAATGTCCACATAGAAGCAGATCGAGAGTGCTGTCTCTCCAGCCTGCTGCGTTTCTTTCTCTGGTGTCATCTTTCTCATCCGCTCATGGGTTGTCTCCCTTGTTTCTGTTCTGGGAATGCTGAATTTGGAAGTGATGGGAAGGAAAAGTAAATCAGCAGTGTTGGCCAAAAGTTAGTGGTTTTGGAGGTGGCCATTTATTAAAAAATTCAAATGTGGGACCCAAGATTGAAATAAGAGTTTTTCTTTTAAAAAAAGAAGTAGCTCACAAGTGTTTGCAGGCAGCCCATCGCAAGGGCAATTATAATATTCCTTGTCCTCCTGGCCACGTGGTTCTCTCATGTATGTAGGCAGTTCAGATTTTTGTGTTAAGCGGTCTCTCTCCTGTTAAACTCTGTACTCTTTGGATTTCTCTTTGTATTAAAGCCTGAAGAGTGGGATGCAGATTAAATATATATTAAACATAGATTAATTCCTTGGTAATTTTTTATAGAGTATTTTTTTTTTCAGAAAAGTTTGAGGCTTGCAGAAAATTTGAGTGGAAAGTACCAAGAGTTCCATTACGCTGCTGTTGTCAACATCTTACACCAGTGTGGTACTTGTACTGCGATTGATGAGCCAGTATTGAAGCGGTATTGTTAACTGCAGTCCGTAGTTTACCTTAGGGCTCCCTCTGAGTCATTTGTTCTGAGTCTTGACAAATGCACCGTGCCATGCTCCTGTCATCGCAGTGATACGCAGAGTAGTTGCACTGCCGTGAGGACCCACATACTGATGCTTCTTCTCCTTCACAGATACTTGGCAACTGCTGATCATTTTATTGTCTCCATGGTTTTGCCTTTTCCAGAATGTCAAATGGTTGGAATCATGTGCTGTGTGGCTTATTTCAAATTGACTTCTTTGACTTAACAATGTGTGTTGAAGATTCCTCTGTGTCTTTTTGTGCTTGATAGCTCATTTTCTTTCATTGCTGAATAATATTCCATTGCCTGGATGTACCACCATTTGTTGATTCAAAATTCACCTACTGAAGAATGTTTTGCTTCCAGGTGTTTGGCAATTATAAATATAAAGGTTTTTATGTGAATATAAGTTTTCAACTCATTTGGGTAAATACTAAGGAGCACAATTGGTAGATCATATTAGTATAGTATATTAGCATATTTAGTCTTGTAAGAAACTACCAAATTGTCTTCCGAAGTGACTGTACTATTTTGCATTCCCATCAACAGTGTATGAGACTTCCTGTTGCTCCACATCCTTGCCAGCATTTGATGTTGTCAGAGTGTTGGAGTTTAGCCATCCTGATAGATGTGTATTGCTATCTTGTTGCCTTAATTTGAAATTCTCTAATGACCAGATGTTGAGCCTCTTTTCCTATAGTTACCTGTTTTCTATATATATCTATTTTGGTGAGATGATGCAGATTATGAAAAAAAAAGCAAAGTATAATCCCTTAAAAAAAAAGTAGTAAAATGTGTTCTCTGTGGAAAAGTCTAGCAAAAGAAGACTAAAATTTATTTATGGTACCACAAGAGGAAAAATCATTGGTATCATTTTGATATTTTTCTTCATACATCCAACTCTCTCTCACTCCTCAAGTATGTATAAAAAATGGTAATAGGGCATTCCTGACATTTTGTACTTTTCATGTTTACTTATTCACATATAGTTAGCTTTTCCTGTGTCATTCTTCTAGAATAGTGGTTCTTAACCTTGACTGAATGTTAAGATCATTTGGGGGAGCTGTTAATGTTTATGGTGCCCAGGCTGCACCCCAGGATAGTGAAGTCAAAATGCCTGTGGATGGACCTAGACATCATACTTTAAAAAATTTCCCAGGTAATTACAGTGTTAACTGAAGATTGAGATTCACTGGTCTAGAATGTAATAGAATTAACTTTTGAGAAAAGATATAATTCCCAAAACATCACATAAAATATGATGCCCTTTTTATAAAATTCAAAGCAACCAAATAGCAACACTAGGATTTTGTGTGTGTGTGTGTGTAATAACATGTAAAGGAAATCAGTGGAATGATTGCTACTGGATTCAGGATGATTCTTACTTTGAGTTGAAAGCAGGGGGCATGAATTGGTGGTTGGAGGGACCACAGGTTACATGTAGATTATTAAGGTCCTAGTTTTTGTTTTGGTGGTTGCTTTGTGGTGTTATATTAAGTGAATAAATAAAACTGGGCTAAGCATGAACCAATGATTAGAGCTAAAGACTGTGAGTAAACCAATTCTTTATGCTAGAGGGCTGGTAAGGAAACATTAAGTAGTTGAAAACTGTTAGATTCCTCTTGTAAGTTTATCCAGCAGGGCTTAAGCATCACAGTGGTTTGATACCCACTTTCATCCATCTAAAAAAATTGACAGGCTATTCCTTGGTTGCTAGAGATTCTAGGTACTGTCCTCCCCCTGCCCCCGAAATACACATTCATTCCACTTTCCTCCCAGAGTTTTATTCTAATGCAGTTGGTCAAAACAACAATCATGATAAATTTTGATAATTATCCACTATAAACTAAATATTTTATTAAAAACTGGTATCTTAAAGAGTTGAATGGGCTCATGTTACCTGTGTTGATCAGAGGAGCTGTTGAATTTTCTTTGTCCCTACCTCCCACATTTTACCCTTTGGGGCTCTGCACCGTAGTAAGATGGGTGACGGTTGGTCTTTTTCTTAACATGGGAGGAAGGAGACATCCTTCCTGATGTAAAGGACATCAGAGTGGAGGACCACTGCTGAAGACATCTCCTCCAGATTAGCTGTAGTAGTGAAACTAATTCTTTTAAGACTACCTGTACCAGAGTAAGCCCAGAGGATGGTGGGCCTTCAAAATTTGCGGTCCAGGAGGGTTCATGAATGATTCCTGGGGTGAAGAAAGCAAATAAGAAATTGCTAATGTTTGTATTCCCAGGTGGCGCTAGCGGTAAAGAGCCTGCCTGCCCATGCAGGAGACATAAGAGACACGGATTTGATCCCTCGGTTGGGAAGATCCCCTGGGGAAGGGCTTGGCAACCCACTCCAGTATTCTTGCCTGGAGAATCCCATGAACAGAGGAGCCTGGCGGGCTTTAGTCCATAGAGTCACAAAGAGTTGGATGTGACTGGAGCAACTTAGCATGCGCAGACGCACACACATGTATGTATGTAAACATATATATACATACTGACTGAAACACAGCATATATACAAATATGTAATTCTTTTTACATTATTTATCTCATTTTAAATTACTGTCCTTTATGATTTAAACATATTATAAACCTGAGTACATACTTATCTTTTTTAAACAAAGAATACATGTATTGTAATATGTGGTCAGAATCTAATTATTTTGAAATAGTTTCAGTCTTTGGAAATGTTGCAGGAGTAACAAACAGTTCTCATATATTCTCTCATCTGGATTTCCCAAATGTTACCATTTTATGTCATTTACTTTCTCATTCTAATAAATACTTTTTGACCGATTAGAGAGTAAATTAATGTATTTACCCTTAAGTACTTCAGGGTATATTTCCTAACATCCAAGATATTCTGTTACATAACTGCCCTGGAGTGGTCATAGTTAGGAAATTAACATTGATAATCTATAGATTGTATTCAAATTTTGCCAGCTGTCTCAAAATGGCATATATTTTCCTTCCTCCCTTTCTGGTCCAGTATCTGGTCTGGAATCATGTGTTGCATTTAGTTATCCTGACTCTTCATTCTTCCTCTAATCTGTACGTGTTTCTCAGTCTGTTATTGTATCCTGTGATCTTGGTATTTTAGAGTACAGCTCAGCTCCATATATTAGAATATATGCTCAGGTATTTTAAGCAATGCAGTGTGTGATAAAAACATGAGAAGCAAATGAGAGAAACAAGAAAAAACTGTGGCTTGGCAAAGGTTGACAGTGGTAAACCAGTGTGTTTAAACTGATTGTTGTATGATTTTCATTTACAGAATCAATACTGATATCAGTGAGGATAGGGAGCGATGATAATCAAAATTTATGGAAACACAAATACGGATGTTCTTCTCCTCACTGGTCACATCTGGAGGATAGAGTTGACTAAGAGGATGATGTCCTATATGATGGAAAGAGGAAGCAAAGCTACCAGAAAGTACTTTTCACAAACATCCTTTCTTTCCTAGGAAAATGGAAGTACTTTCTCAGGAGTTGGACTTGTAAAGGACTGGAAAATAAAACCAGTAGATATTTAACATCTGTTTTATGTTCAGGCTTCCCTGGTAGCTCAGACAGTAGAGAATCTGCCTGAAATGCAGGTGACCCAGGTTCAATCCCTGGGTCTGGAAGATCCCCTGGAGGAGGAAATGGCAACCCACTCTAGTATTATTGCCTTGAGAATTCCATGGATAGAGGAGCCTGGTGGGCTGCTGTTCATAGGGTCACAAAGAGTTGGACACGACTGAGTGACTGAACTGAACTGAGAACTGTCACTACTACTACTTCATGTTCAGAACTGCCCTAGGAAATGGGGCAAGGGATGGAAAGAATTAGGGGAACTTGACTTGAAGGATTTGACTCAGATGTTGATTTGCCTGTTTCAGGTCTTCAAAGGGATGCATTGAAAAGCACAGTTTTGATTTGAGGTTTAGAATTTTATCTTTGACCCATTTGAACTCTTATCTTGATTTGGTTTGCAAGTACAGACAAGCTCGTTAATAGTTGGGATAACTGCTGGGTTCTGTCCTCCATTTGCCAATATTTTCTCACTGCCATGGGTTTGTAGCACTTGTGGGCTTCCCAGGTGGTACAGGGGTTAAGAATCCGCCTGCCAGTGCAGAAGACACAAGAGACTTGGGTTCTATCCCTGGGTCAGGAAGACCCCCTGAAGGGAATGGCTGCTCACTCCAGTATTCTTGCCTGGGACATCCCATGGCAGAGGAGCCTGGCTGACTATGGTCCCTGGGGTCGCAAAGGCGAGCACGACTGGGCGACTGAGCACGCACGTCTCACATCAACACCCACGCAGAGAAGACATTATGGGCGGGTGTATGCGCACACACTCTAGCACTTCTCTGAAGAGCTGAACGTTTCATCCTGAGTTTCAGGACTGTACATTTCTTCACAAGAGGCTTGGTGCCACGGAAGGCAGAAGCCTTTGGGTTGGAGCCTGTGTTACACTTCCAGCCGTGGTTGCTTCACCGGGTACCTCAGTTGTCTAGTTGGAAAATGGGAAAGTAACAAGCAAGCCTTTAACTGTGTGGGGGTAAAGGAAACTGCCTTTGATTTGTTCCAGGATCTGTTATTTTATGGTACATTAAGGATATAAGTAAATGGGAAGGAAAGAGAACTAGGAAAGTCGACAGTACAGTAGGAGGAACAAATTGCTGGTGAAGAATCACTTTAGTAAATTATCTGACCATATTAACCTAAAGCTTGTTTTTCTCTTTTAATTAACTCTGTAGGTTTACTGTGAAAGGGCTGCTATGTGATGAATGGAACATGTGACCAAGGTATTAAATATTAATCGAGCACAGTTGCAGCTTGGCTGTGTAAACTCATACGGCAGAAGCAGTGGTTATACTTGATTTGCAGTTCTCTGGCCCATGCCTCAGATGGTGAAGCCAGTGAATTTACAACCATTCTGGGGGTTTCTAGTGTGCAGTGGGACTAAGACCTCGCTGCAGGGGCTAGGCTGTCAGTGGGGCGTGTGTGAGGCTGAGGGCAGTGGGTTCTTAGGGTATTTTTTGAGGTATCATATCTTCTATGCAGATCTGAAAGCTTGGAGTTAGCAAGATAGAGTTGTATTTTTATCCACATTTTATTTTCTGTATTTCAAATAAGAGATTTTTGAAAAAATTGAAAAAAAAAATCAGGGCTTTGACAGTGCAGGGTATTTTGGTTGACTGCTTCGGAGTGTGTTTTTAAAAACTTGCACACAGCATCTGTGATCCACTATGAGGATTTATAGCGTAGCACTTTATTTTTCCTGTCGTGACTTTTGTCAGAAAATGTTTTCACTGTGCTCAGTGCTTCACAGATTATTTATATTTTGTTTTGTATATAACTTGCTAATGCTCTGCAAAGTTATACATTTTGGACTCTGAGGACGGTGGTTTTCACATGTGGCAAAAATCACTTTGAAGCCTTTATTTTAAGGAGATGCAGCCTATCCGCTCCTGTATCTTACTGACTGCTTCAGAGCCTTCAGGGAGAGCTGAGCGGAGCATGTATTCCTCTGGAGTTGAACTGTGCTCGTTCTGAGCTTCCTGAAAGCAGAGATGCAGTGAGCTCGCGCTGGTGAAACCTGTTGGATTCCTGGGGGACGCAGCTGGAGCCTTTGGCTTGTTCACTAGCGATGATTCAAGTCTTGCAGATCGTAAAGGAGCTGGTGACACCATCCAGGCAGAGAGCGGCCAGAGCGAAGGAAGGTAGGAACTGCAGCAGGATGCACAGTCGGAACACTTTAAGGCACTTAGAGATTTTTACGGACATCGACTTAAGGGGCAGCTGTCAAAGAGGGGTTTGAGTTAGACTGTGTGCCTCTGCTCTTCTGATGTATTTCGGTATCTGAAGAGGATCGGGTAACGGCATAATTGTTAATGCACCTCATTATTACTGTTTTGAAATCACAAATTAGAAGCATATCGTTGTATTACGAGGCCTGAAGAGAGAGGAGAGGTTGTGACATACCCATTGCGGCCGCACTTTCCTGCTGTCGGGATCCTCTCGCAATGTTTATTTTGGGGGTGAGAAGAGTAATTTATATAATCCTCTTCTAATTTTAAAATATAATGTTCATGGCAGAAATCAGAAGAGAACAAGCTCGAATTCCGCGTATAGCAGAGCAGAAGGACTGCTTGGTTCTTATTTGTGTGAATAAGTGATAAATAATAGTAATAAATATGAATTTAGCCAGTGAAAGGTAGATCTTATTGCCTTTTTCAGTGAATAGTTGCTATTTTTGGTTTATGATATATGCTTAATTCTGTTAAAATAGTCCAATATTTGTAGTCTGTGACAGTTTATGATATGCTGGAATACATTTTCAGAATCTTTTTTAATTGCATGCCTGACTTACAGATCCTAAAATAAACTAATGCAGATAGATCTTTGAAGAAATATTAATACTTCTGTGTTTTGAGTTTTGAGCATCTGAAATAGTTTAGTTAATCCCTAAAATGACAGGAATTAATTTAAAAAATATAGGCCTTTGGCAAAGTTTGTAATACTGGCAATTTAACTAATTTAATCTAGAGCTTAAAATCAGCCAGTTGATATATTTATATGCCAGCTTTTTCATGTGAAAGATATATCATTCTGTTTTTATATTATTAGAATAACATAAGCATATCTCAGATGACATAAAATACAGAATATTTTGGATTTAAAAAAAAACTTGATATGATCTGTGTTTAAAGTTAAGTTTATGAGATTCTTCCAAGTCCTATGTAAAATGATGTAGGGTGATGACATTAAATAATATTGTAACATATAATTTAATTAGTAATATACAGAATATTACAGCTGAAAGCAACTATAGAGATTTTCTTGTTCTCATTTCATGAAAGAATGAGGTATTTAAATGAACAAAAATGATCTCACAAATCAAAGAAACTATTTTCATTATGAAAATGTGATAGTATTATCTAGGATGCTTCACAGTTATTTAACTCCTGTTTACTCCTTCACTTTCTTCTGAAACAGAAGATTGTTTTTTATCTCTGAATAACAGGATTCTAACAATTAGGCATTTTTTTTAAAAAGCTTATTGCTTTTACTATTTCAGGAGAAAATAAATTAATTAAATCCCAATCTGTTTGAAAATGTCAGATTCATACAGTTTGACCTTTACAGACAGAATTTTTTTTTCATTAACTAGTCTCTTCTAGTTTATATATTTTCAGGCACAGTCATTGTTACTAGGGATATATGTGGGGAAAGAATAATAATATTCTTCTTGCCTGTCATAATGCACACACATACTTATAAATAATGTTATCATATTGACAGGAAATATCATATGAATATAGGAAACATAGTAGTAAAAGATACTCAATACTAAAGTGGTAGAATGGTTTTTCTCTTAGATTTTTTTCACCTATATTTTCAGATAGAACTTTCCATGAAGCAGCTTATATATATAGACATTTTTCTTAGAAGCTTGTTTTTTTTTATCAAACCTGTTCTAATGGTGTTTTTAATCATTTAGCTAATATGTTTACTGTTACTTTTATCTTTTTGCAAAATAATGTTGTATTTTGCCAATTTTTAATACTGGTAACTGAAAAAGGTTAAGTCCTACAGACAAATATAAAACAGTGACTCATTGGAAGAGAGTTTTAAACTCAGTTCTGTAACAGGTAGCATGAACTTGGATGGCTGCAGGGATTGCAACATTTCAAAGTATTGTGTTCACATTAATATTAGTAAATACTATGGGAAAATTGATTTGTGAATGGAAGTATCAAAATCGGGGATGAAATAATTATGATAGATGCTTAGAGAAGTTTTCATCAATTAGTTTTCCTTAATATGAGCGAGTAAACAAACTTAACATGTTTTAAGTAAGATCCAAGGGTATGGCTAAGAATAACTTTGGAGGAGAGAAATTACAGAATATTCACAAATATTTTCTCTCAAATTTTTCAGAATATTTGCCAAATCACTGTTTTGTCACTTAGTAGAAAAGCTAATCAAGTATCCCAGTCTACCAAAATTTAGTGAAGTGCAGTGCTTAGAGTTCATGCTAATATTCTTTGAGAGATTTGGATTTTGCAGCAGTTAGCACTATAAGAAAGGGAGAGAACTGGTGTTAGTACTATCTGAAGGATAATTTTCATGGATCCACGCTCTATTCTAATGATGCTGGGGCAACTGCTGCAAGTGATTGACATTTGTAAGATAGTTGAAGTGGACAGGAATAGATGTTTTATAGTATAGCCTTGGAAGACTAGGCAAAGGACAGCTGGTCTTCAGGAAAGTATCTTTGCTTTATGGGAAGGAGGGTCAAATATACATGTGTGTGTATTCATTTGTTCATCATTATCTCATTTATTCTCCTTTATCAAGTGTCCACTATTTGGAATACACTTTGCAAATCAATCACTGGGGATACAAAGTAAGATATGATCCCCACCCATACCTGGGACAGAGTAGGTCCCAGCTATTTATCGAGTAAAGAAATGAATGGAAGAATATATGTTTGTTCATACAGCCTAGTTGACAGGTTTTTGTAGAGTCAGGGCAGTATTATGAGTTGTTTGTTTTGCCATGAGGTCATCATGGGCAGGATTCAAGCAGATTAGTCTTGTGGACAGGGAAGGGAATGGGATAAGTGATCTATGCTAAATGGCAAAATAAACTACCACAGTTTTCCTCTCGAATGACCTGGTTAGCCTGCATCTCCAGGGCCAAGCTTGACTAGATTGGGAAGGAGCCGTGTCATAGAGTAGGCTGGAGGTAAAACCCTGCACTGTTCAGATGTACATCAGGCACAAATGTAGTCGTTGTAGTTGTGTATTAGTAAGGAGCCTGGTTTTATCTTTTAAAGGCATCATGTTTATTTGAACAAAAATATTTTGAGAATATTACATATTTATCTATCTGGCTAAACAGAAGTATGCTAAATATACATCTTTTCTTAATGATTCAAGTTTGTTATTAAGAAAATTTTTTTGTAGTTTTTAACTAAACCAGATGACCATGTTTATCAAAATCGCTCTTAAAATCTGTAGATTGTGAGTGAAGCCCTGAAAATCTCTCCTGCTATTAAAACGTGTGAGCTTTTGCTTCTGTCTTAACCTTTTCATTCCCACTTGCATGCCTTAGCACCACTCCTCCAGATTATTAAATTAGCTTCCTCCTTTTATTTGATAAACATTCATTTAACACTTATTGCGTCTTAGATGTAAGGGTACAGATTTGTAAATTCAACGAATTTATGTGCGGTTGGTAAGAGATTACAGTAGTATGAGGGGTATTGTAATAGATGAGATGTCATGGAAACCCCAGGGGGGAACTGGCCCTGGTTTGGTAATTACAAGAGTGAAGGGATTAAACTCTTTGGTAAAGTGACAGATACTCTTGTTTGAGCTAAGTAGCAAAGAATGTTTCCAGAAAAACATCTACTGCTGCTTTATTGACTACGTCAAAGCCTTTGACTGTGTGGATCACAACAAACTGTGGAACATTCTTCAAGAGATGGGAATACCAGATGCCCTTACCTGTCTCCTGAGAAATCTGTATCCAGGTTAAGAAGCAACAGTTAGAACCAGACATGGTACAACAGACTAGTTCCAAATCTGAAAAGGAGTACGTCAAGGCTGTATATTGTTACCTTGCTTATTTAACTTATATGTAGAGTACATCATGGGAAATGCCTGGATGGATAACTCACAAGCTGGAATCAGGATTGCTGGGAGAAATATCAATAACCTCAGATATGCAGAGGACACTACCTTTATGGCAGAAAGTAAAGAGCTAAAGAGCCTCTTGATGAAAGTAAAAGAGGAGAGTGAAAAAGTTGGCTTAAAGCTCAACATTCAAAAAACTAAGATCATGGTATCTGGTCCCATCATTTCATGGCAAATAAGATGGGAAAACAATGGAAACAGTGAGAGACTTTATTTTCTTGGGCTCCAAAATCACTGCAGATGGTGACTGCAGCTGTGAAATTAAAAGATGCTTGCTCCTTGGAAGAAAAGCTATGACAAACCTAGACAGTATATTAAAAAACAGAGACATTACTTTGCTGACAAAGGTCCACATGGTCAAAGCTATGGTTTTTCCAGGAGCTATGGTTTTTCTCACATCATGTATGGATGTGAGAGTTGTACTATAAAGAAAGCTGAGCACCAAAGAATTGATGCTTTTGAACTATGGTATTGGAGAAGACTCTTGAGAGTCCCTTGGACTGCAAGATCAAACCAATCAATCCTCAAGGAAATCAGTCCTGAATATTCATTGGAAGGACTGACACTGAAGCTCCAATACTTTGGCCACCTGATGTGAAGAACTGACTCATTGGAAAAGACCCTGATGCTGGGAAAATTGAAGGCAGGAGGAAAAGGGGATGACAGAGGATGAGATCGTTGGATGGCATCACTGAGTTGCTGGACGTGAGTTTGAGTAAGCTCCGGAAGTTGGTGATGACCAGGGAAGCCTGGCGTGCTGTCCATGGCATTGCAAAGAGTCAGACACAACTGAGCAAGTGAACTGAGCAAAGGATACATAAAAGCTTAGGGGGTGGGGAGGGAGAATAGGCATCTCAAGCAAAATAAATAGTGGAGGAGAGCTCAGTGCCAAACATGAGTTTCTATCCCCTGTGAAAAAGCTTGGAAATATTCCTAAGGTGACAGTGGAAGAAAGTGAGGAGACTGGTCAAGTGTACTTGGTCATTGAGCTCGTATTCCATCCTCCCATTGCTGTCTGAGCTCATTTTGTGAATTTGCCATAAAACCTGAAGTTGGGTCTTAACCTTTATTTCTAGATGTGATGATCACTAGCTCTCCCCATGCACCCTCTGTGCCAGCAGCACCAGAATGCTGGCTGTTGCCCAGGTGTGCTTCTCCATCAGGATGGGAAGGAAGGCCTTCCCTTTCTTCTCCATAGGCTTACAGTCCTCATCAGATCAGCCGCCAAGGCTCAAATGACACCCTCGCCACAAAGTGCTCCCTGATTTTTTTCTCCTCTTGTCTTTCTGTGTCAGAGTTAATCCTTTCTTTCTTTGTTATCTTGTAGCATTTTACTTTTGCCTCTGTTACTAGATCTTTAAAATTCTACTCTACCTTACGATCATATTTATTAAATCGACCAGTAAATGTTAATTGAAATAATGTTTTGGCTTACTGAACATTTTAGTTTCCATTCTGATTTTTAGCTGTATTTTAGATAGTTGAGATTGTCATAAACTGATCATTAGAAATATTAAGTGAAATATTATGGCTAATAACATAACAATGGACAGGGAAATGTGTGATTTTTCCCTTAAGATATTTAGTAATGGTTTGATAGGTAATGGTTTTCAGCTTATGTATATCTGTTGCTTTTTTCCTCTTCTTTTCTCTTCAGCGTATGTTTAAACTGTATCCATATTTTGCTACATGTTGCCTGTTTTAAGTTTGAGAAACTGAAGTCCTAGCATCTAGTGTGTTGTATTTCTTTGAAGTTCTCTGTGACTTTTGGAGAGTTTCATGCTCTTAACCAAGGAAGAAGATACCATGATAATTATTTCATGAGAAGCTGAGAAACAGCTGCTTGTGGCAAACACTGTTCACTCTCCACTCAGTCTCCCTTAAATCTTGATTTTGTTTGTAGTGAGATTGTGCTCAGTTAAAAAACAAACCAGCAAATAAACTGTTTCCTGAAATTTAAACAAAAGCCTGCTGGAGACTTCTGGGAAAGTTTTTGCTTTTTGAGACAGTTGTCACCTCTGCTTCTTTGTTACAGCTTTCTTTCTACCTGTTATGGGAATGTAATTCCTGGAGTTACGGCAGCCATAATGTGACCATGAGGACAAAAGCAATATGGTGGAAGAGAGACATAAAAATCTGGTCTCCAGTGACACCAATGAGACCAGTGAGCATTTGTGTCAGCCTTGACTTACCTGTAGACTTTTTGGTTTATTACTTGTAGTCAAAGTGATCCTCACTAGTGTGGTATCTAATGTGGTTTAAAAAGGTTAAAAAGCAAGTTGCATCTTTTAAATGCATTTCAAGCACTATTACACTGTACTTTGTTCAGTGCTGGGGTTGGTCAGTCTTAGTAAGGAGCAGCATATATCCCAAGTGAACACATAGGTGTGGCCATTTTAATACGATGTGAGGGACACTGCTGACCTGGGAATCAGAAGACCTGTGATCTAGTCGTACCACTGTGTGAGCTTGGGCAAGGCAGCGAATGTCTTTGTATCACGGGGTTTTCCATCTATTATATGAGTTGTCCCTTAAGATCTCATATAGACCTTACATTCATATTCTACTACTTAGTGCCATTTTTGTTTTCTGCGATAGCTTCTTAGATTCAAATATCAAATTTATAATACCTGCCTGCCTACATGTACTCTTTTAAACACACACAAACACATATACACAGTACATTGGGTTGTGTAATTGACTTAATTATGGAGAGCTTTTAGAGACTTCTCCTGGTTTACTGCTCATGAGTGACGGCAGCCCCGGGAGGCTGGTTGAGAACATGGACTGTAATCAGGCAGACTGGGTCCCAGTCTTGGATTTGCTACTCACTTATTAGCTGTGTGACCTTTGGCAAGTTACTTAGCCTCCCTGTGCATCAGATTCTTTATCTGTAAAGGAGGAGATAATAATAACATGTATTTCACATGAGTGTTGTGAGGATTGAGAAAAGCCATATGAAGCACAGTGGCTGGCACATAGTAAGGGCTAAATGTAAGCTGCCATTGATATTTTTGTTGGTTTTGATATTTTTATCTTTGTTATTACTGTTGATGCTACATTTCTGATCATTGAGATGGCTGATAGCTTGTTTATAGGAGTTTAATATCTGAGACAGAGTATAGGGTTCTATGGACAGTGATCTGATTCAATATAGTGATATTTGTTACTATTGTAGTGTCGGTTCATTTGTCCTTGGAAAACTTTAAGCAGTGAATTTCTTCTTTAGATTTGTAATATTGGAAGTTGCAGTTGTACGTGTGTCTTGTGGGTTAAGTTAATTGATAAAAGTTTTATCAAAACTTTGTTTTAGGGAAATATACTCCTGTGTACACATCTTAATTAATAACCTTGTTTTACTTTGATTAAAAAAAATTTTTTTGTATTGAAATTTAGCTCATTAACAAGCAATGTTGTGGTAGTTTCAGGTGAACAGCCAAGGGGATTCAGCTGTACATGTTCATGTATCCATTCTCTCCCAAATTCCCTTCCCATCCAGGCTGCCGTATAACACTGAACAGAGTTCTCTGTGCAGCACAGTAGGTCCTTGTTAGTTATCCATTTTAAATACAGCAATGTGTTCATGACCAGCCCAAACTATCCCCACCCCACCCCCCAGCAACCGTAAGTTCATTCTCTAATTCTGTGAGTCTCTTTCTGTTTTGTAAGTTCATTTGTATCATTTCTTTTTAGATTCACATATGAGATGTCATATGATATTTCTCCTTCTCTGACTTTCTTAATTTGTTGCTGCAAATGGCATTATTTCAATTCTTTTTGATGGCTGAGTAATATTCCATTGTATTTTGTACCATGTCTTCTTTATCCATTCCTCTGTTGATGGACATTAGGTTGCTTCCATGTTTTGGCTGTTGGAAACATTGCTGTAGCAAACTTAATAACTTTGTTTTAAAAGTTATTTTAAAGAAAGATAGGTCAATTTTATTTAGCTCATTGGCCCAGTGTATCTTTATCTTAACTTTGGTGAAGAATTTCAAGAATAAAGAGTGAATTTACAATCACTTACTGCTTGAAGCTCAATTATTAGGTTTTCTTTGAATTGTTTAAACTTTAAAAATTGAATGCAGTGGACTGGCTGCCTGGCCAGGGTTCCTCTCTCGCTTGTCAGTAAGGCAGTGCTCGGGTGTAATGAGGAGCAGAGACTGAGCTCTGTTCAGCATGCTACACTAGCACTAATATGGGATTATTTAAGATTAAATAATTAAAATTAAGTAAAATAAAACATTCAGTTCCTCAGTCTTGCAAATTGTACCCTAAGTGCTTGTTCTATTGGGCCACACTGGATAGACTGTATGGGCTTCCCAGGTGGCGCTAATGGTAAAGAACCCACCTGCCAATGCAGGAGGTATAAGAGACTTGGATTCCATCCCTGAATCAGGAAGATCCCCCGGAGGAGGGCATGGCAACCTACTCCAGTATTCTTACCTAGAGAATCCCAACCTGGCGTGTTCCATCCAGTCCATGAGGTCACAAAGAGTCGGACACGACTGAAGTGAGTCAGCACTCATGTCTCATGCACAGATAGACTGTATAGCCAGACTGCTTGGGTTCATTTCCTGTATCCACCACTCAATAGCCCTGTGACCTTGGGCAAGTTGCTCATTTTCCTGTGCCGCAGTCTCCTTATGTGTAAGCTTGGACATACGTTCTCCTGCGGTTGTTAATGTGGATTATGTGAGTCAACATTTGTAAAGTGCTCAGAACAGCACCAGGCATGTTGTATTTGTTTCATCAAATAAACAAATACGCATCGTGTTCAGATTTACTGCGCTTCATAACTTGTGTAGTGATTATCTTTTTGTCCTTAATGTATATTTTATTGCCCTTTGTAGAAGAAATTTATATATACTGACCTGCTTGGATAATTTTTTGTATTTGAATTTTTATATTTGACTGCAATTTAGAGGAATGTTTCTGTCACTTGAAATATTGAAATATTCTCTGGGAACCCTCTGCTGCTTGAAATATTCTCTGGGAACCCTCTGCTGCTTTCAAAGTGAAGCGCAGCTTTGTCAGGCATTTTGGGAGTTCCAGCCTACCCTCCCAACTCATTCTCACTGCTCCAGTTCTATCCTTTTGTTTCACTTTTTAGTTAATCACTGCCTTTGTTGTTAAAAACATGTAATGGTGCTGCTTTTGTCTCTTCAAGTGGTAGGTGAGCTCTCCTAGAATGTGTAGCGTTATTATATGTGCATTTAGTAAATGTCAGGGGATGCTTGTTGAGTAAAAGAATCTTCTGTTTTTGAAATGCAGTCAGTATTTCTATTAATATCAAGACCACAGCTATTTGTCATCTCTGAAGTAAAGGGAATTCAAAACCCTTTTCACCGTCTGTGATGTCAGCACCAGAAATGTGCTTCATCGCTTCATGCTCTGCTGCTTGGCCGTACTTGTCTCGGTGGGGAGGGGTCTGGACCACGGTTCTGACCACAGTGGGTCACTGCCCTGCAGCCCGGGCATGCCATGTAAAGCCCCAAGTGGTGACAGATCTGGTGTTTTCTTGGTTATGCATTCTGAAAGCATGGTGATTTTATCTTGATTTAGTCATTTCTTTAGGTTATTTCCCATATTCTTTGGTTTGCTTTTTGTTGCTTCTTTCTGTGTTTTGCCTGATTATTGTTGTTGTTTTTGTTTAGTCACTAAGTTGTACCCGACCCTTTTGCAGCTCCATGGACTGTAGCCCTCCAGGCTCCTCTGTCCATGGGATTCTCCAGGCAAAAATGCTGGAGTGGGTTGCCATTGCCTTCTCCAGAGGATCTTCCCAACCCAGAGATCAAACCTGTGTCTCTTGCATTGGCAGGCAGATTCTTTACCACTGAGCCACCTGGGAACAAATGCTTATCGCATGAATATAACAAAGGAAAAAAGTCATTCAAAAGGGAAAATGTACCATCTATTCTAACAAACAAAACTTAGTTTTCATGTTTCTATAATAATGATACCTAGGTATAATTAAGTATTTTACACTTTAAAGAAGTTATTTTCTCCATATGAGGAAAAAAGTGTAAAACCTTTGGTTTTCTACTATAGAGTGGTGTATGCCTGTGGTCTAAGGTCATACAGAATTCCCATTTGTTATTACAAGTTGCTTACTATATAACAACATCGGTGGCAAGTCCGTGATTTTCTGCGGATAGCTGCACTTTGGACTGCAGATACTGTATTGCAATATATCACACCTGTGTTGCGCAGGTTGCCTTGAGTTATGCTGATGAAGAAAAGAGTGGATATTATAAAACCTGAATAAATGTGAATAAAATTTGAGCATTGTGGATAATCAAAGTGCCGTGCATAAAATTCAGATGTAAATTGTCTTGGATTGTATCTGGAGGGACTCGGGCCTCATCTCTGAGAGGACTTTGATCAGTGATGCGGTGTTGGGTGTTTGGAGGTGGCCTGGGGGCAGTTGGGACGGGAAGGCAGAGAGGCACCAGGTTCTGCTCAGGAACTCTTTAGAGTTGCCCTCTGCTTGTATCCCTGCTTATTACCTGACGACATGATGCTTACGGTTACTTTTCAAAGCGCTGTGCCTTCATTACTCTGGGCTTCTTGAGGTTAAGGACCACAGTTCATTCATCATTTTGGAGAAAAGTGAATTCTGAGAAATGCAGTGGTTTGTGAGCTTGTCTGGTATTTGTTTCTCTCTAGCTTATCATCAAAGTGATGAATGCACATATGGGTAATAGGTAATTGGTGTATTTAATCAGTTACCTAATTACTGAGAGGACTCAATTCTCACTTTATATTATTTTATTACTGAAACAGACTGCCCAGTAGATGTTATAAACATTCTCTGGAGGACAATTAGGTTTACACTGACTTATTGTGCTTAGAATGCTACTTGGAATTAAATGTTTGTTTGTACTGCTATCTTGGTATAATTTAAATGTAATTTAGAAGTGCTGCAGTGTCTTGATTCCGATAACTTGCTACCCTTTAAAAATTGGCTGCTTGAGTATTGTTTCTCTCCCATTTGGCAGACACCAGATGCAGTGATTAATAAAGGTCATTATGCTACTTAGTCATGGAGAGCTTTTAATGACTATTACCTGAACATCTGCTGGCTTCATCGCTATAGTTACCGAGAACATCCAACACAATATAGATGGTGTACTTGGAAAATTTGACTTAGGCTAATCTAAATTACTACTTTAGAACATTTCAATATTCCTTTACATGTTAAATAATTGTCAGAAAACGCTGGTTTTTCTGTAAAGTGAACAATAAAAAATATCAAGAAAAGAGTTTTGGAATGGTTATTCTGAGTAGTCCTGGAGTCCCATAGGCTGAATTCTCAGTGTCTAGTTTTCTGTTCACAGAATTGGGTGGGAAGAGTGTTGACTCTCACACATTCTGTTATGTGAAGCCTTGACTGAAAATGTGGGGCTTGGAGTCAGATTGAAAGGAAGGAAAATGGTTACCCAGAGTCTGCTGGAAGAATGCTGAAAAGTGAGAAAGGGTCTATTGATTCTGGGATTTTCAGAAATAGGAACAAATACTTTTAAAATTTTGAAACAGTTTCAGTGCTTGCTTTGGCAGCACATATTCTAAAATGTATAACTACAGATTCCCAGAAAGTTGCAAAACATGATACTGAGAGGTCCCATGTAGCCTTCACCCAACTTCCCACAATGGTAGCACATTACAGAATGATAGTTGAATATCAAAACCAAGATATTGACGTTGATGCAACTCACAGATTATATTTGGATTTTACCAGTTTTACATGTACTTGTGTGTATGTGGGGCGGGGGTAGTGTATAATTTATGTAGTTTTATCACACATAGAGGATCCTTATAACCATCACCAGTAAGATACAGAACTGTTCTATCACCTTCAAAGCTACCCTTTATAGTTACACCTCCTCTTTTCACCCTGCCTGCCCTTCCCTAACCCCCTGCAACCACTTGTTTGTTTCTCATCTCTGTAATTTTGTCATATTGAGAATATTATATAAGTGGAATAATATAATGTTACTTTCGGGAATTGGCTCTCCTCACCCCCCAGTATCCATGCAAGCTGTTTCATACATGAATCTCTAGTTTAGCTTTATTGCTGAGTAGTATCCCATAGTATGAATATACCAGAGTTGAACCATTTACCCATTGCAGGATATTTGGATTTTTTTTCAAGATTTTGACCAATACAAGTAAAGCTGTTATGGACATTTGTATCATATACAGTTTTTTGGGTGGATATAAGTTTTTATTTCTCTGAGATAAATATCCAAGAGTATCATTGGTAGATTGAATAGTAAGTAGATGTCTTGTTTTCCAGGAAACTATCAAAAGACCAATACTTTTATTTCTCCAAAACTTAATTACTAATGCCTGATAAAATTGGGACACTGAAAAGTTAGTCAGTTCCCATATGATTGTGTTCTATAAAATTCCCTGTCTACAGGTCAAGAGACAACCAAATGGACGTGTAGCTGATATAACAGAAAAATTACAGAAGTACATACGGTTAGTAACATATGAAGGGATTTTGAATGTTACTGAAAATCAGGCAACTGTTTATTGCTGAACTTGTATTTAGATGTAAGTAAGTCAAAAGCAGACGGAATGGCTGGAACAGTCCAGTGTGGGTAGTGTGGCAGGTACATTGGGCAAGAAATGCCTTGAGCAATGCAGAAATTTTAAGTTTTCTCCTCAGTCACACTCAATCTTTGCCCTTATATTTGCACGGTGGCTCCTGCATCCCCATCCTTAGGTCCAAGAGCCAGTCAGAAGAAAGGAGAAGGGGGAAATTTACAATGAGTGTCACCTGTAGAAAGAAAGCAGAAACTTTGCTTAAACCATCAGCTAGAATTGTGTCATGTGCTACCAGCAGCTACAAGGGGACCTGGGAAGCAAGTGTTTTTTTGTTTTTTTTACTTGAAGCACTCTTGCTGAAAAGATATGGGGTGTTCTTAGTAAAGAGGATGTGAGAATCTTGGATGGGCAACTAGCAAACTTTGTTGGATAATGCAGATACGAAATGTCACGTGTGTTTAGGACTGGCTGATATTTAAAAATACGAATAACATACGGTGTTAGGTAAGAGGTTCTAACACATTGTTCATAAGAGAATAAGGTTTATGATGGGTGATATATTCTTTATCAGCATTGCTGCTGCTGCTAAGTTGCTTCAGTTGTGTTCATCTCTGTGTGACCCCATACACAGCAGCCCACCAGGCTCCCCCGTCCCTGGGATTCTCCAGGCAAGAACACTGGAGTGGGTTGCCATTTTCTTCTCCAATGCATGAAAGTGAAAAGGGAAAGAGAAGTCGCTCAGTCATGTCCAACCCTTAGTGACCTCATGGACTGCAGCCCACCAGGCTCCTCTGCCCATGGGATTTTCCAGGCAAGAGGACTGGAGTGGGGTGACATTGCTTTCTTCATTATCAGCATTAAGGGTTATATTTTATCCGGTCCACCAGTACACATTTCTGACTGTTGTGTAGAAATACTGTCTCTTGCCTGCTTATGTGCAGAAAGATCTCCTTTCTGTAGCATTGTTTTCGTAATATCAGACCACTAGGAGGTATATGTGGAGAAGGCAATGGCACCCCACTCCAATACTCTTGCCTGGCAAATCCCATCGATTCTCTTTGATTGGAGAATGAAGCAACCAGCAACCTGGTTTTAATTGTGTCTGAAAATAGTTCTGAATAAAAACAGGATAAATTTTTCTGAATGAAGGTTTTGAGAGACTCTGGGTAAAGTATTTGAATTTTAACTGCTATTTGAACACCCACCCCCTCCATCAGCCCGTCCCCCGCTCCCCCTTCCCCCCTTCAGGGCTCTTTTTTTTTCTTATTTACCTTTGTTCTCAGCTGTATTTTAGTTATCTGAGATGGCTTAGATAAAGATGGCTTTATCTAAAGTTTGCTAAATCCAGGGATATTTAAAAAACAGATATCCCTGCAGTGTTCCTCTTTTAGAGAATCTTATTAACAGCGGTAAAGCAAGGAGAATGGAGTGTTTTAGGGTAGAGTTATATAGGAAAAAAGCCCCTGAGCCTTCAGATATTTGCATTTTTCTTTCTGTTCCTTAATAATGAGATGATTCTTGCCTTTGTTGACAAGTTAATAATTAACCTCGTGTAAGGTAGTGTGTGGAGCACACAGACCAGGCTGGAGTTTGAATCCTGATTCTGTCATGTCCTTAGCTAAGTGACCTTCTGATCCTCTTGTTTTCTTACATTTAAAAGCTTGTTTTGCTCAATGTTAGACATAGTTTATATAAATACCTAGTTGACCCATTCAGAGGTTACTGTGCATGCACCCTGAGCAGAGAGAGTGTGTCTGTTTGCTTGCGTAATGTATTCACAGTACTTAGACAGTGAGTGCTGTTAGGAAGGATTATGTGAAATTTGAGATTTGTGTAAGATATTGTAATTTTTTATATAATAAAACATTGTATTTTTTCCTTTTATTTTTACATAATTATTATCCTGGTGGAGAAAGCTTATACAATGCAGAACATACAAGGGGAATTAAAAAAAATCTTCTAATTTCCTTACTGAGGAAAGATCTCTATTAATATTTTATAGTCTCTCTTTCAGTTTTTTTTCCCATGTGCAAATACTACTTGCTTTACAGACTGTGTTAAGTCCTGCAGACAACCTTTACGTGGCGTGGCGTTGACTCAGTCTTCTCTTACTGGAAATGAGGCTGAGAGGTTGAGAATCAAATTCGCTGGTCAGGTGGTGGAGCCGGTGTTCAGGATCAGGAGTGAGAAGGGACTCCCCTCCCCAGCCAGTTGGAAGCAGTCATCTCTCTCCACAATCAGTTTGCAACAGTCTGTGTTTATAAGATGTTTGGTCAAGACTTAGATTGTGCTTTGTATTGCTGAAGAAAGCAAAGTAGATTTGGACTTAATGCATTGTATGTCCGTACGTTATTGCAGTATAGTGTTACTTAGGTGGTACACATGTTTGGTGCTCCATAAATGTTAAACTCTAATAACTGAGGTCAGATGGACTTTGTATTACCCTGTTGTGCTCTCTGAGCTGTACCAAGTCTTACCGTGGCGCCTGGAGTGCACGTGTCCACTTTGGATGGTGGATCACTTGAGTGGTCTGAAAATTGACCTTAAAGTTGCTGTTTTCTTGTACTCAGAAAATGGTTAAATCAGCCAGATCCTTATTTTTAAATTGACCTTAAAGTTGCTGTTTTCTTTTCCTCAGAAAATGGTTAAACCAGCCAGATCCTTATTTATGTTTTTGATGTTATAATTTCCACGATCATGTATTTTTGGGTAAGAAGTTGTTATTTGGGTCAGTAAATATTGCCTTTAATATAAACATCCTGAAGTATTAACAGATTTATTTATAATCTTCAGAAACTCCCTGAAAAACTAGTTTGTGTATTGTACTTTATATACTGCCTGTATAGTACCTCTAGGTATACACACACACACACACACACACACACACACACACACAAATCTGTTTTCTTACGAGAATTTTCCTTTATTACACTATTATACGTGGACCAACTTCAGTATATTGTAACTTTCAACTTGATTGGGATTAAGTGGCTGTAGTTTATATAGTTAATGAGGTGACTTTAGATACCTGTAGAGGTGTGGCGCTGTTAAAGAGCTGGGTGTGTCTGAGGAAGAAGTACAATGGATTTTGACTGTGGAGGTGTGTTTGGGATTCCACAGCCACAGACTAGGACCAGACTATCAAGGGTTGTTTTAGATACATTGGGATTTAGCCTGCAGATTCCCAGTGTAGACATCCAGAAAGCATCATGACAGGAGTTTAGCATCTAGGTAGTACAGGGTAGATAGAAGGACACGGATACAGGATTCATCATTTTGGGAAAGGATATGATCCCTCATGGGAGAACTTGATAACAGGGGGCATGAAGACAAGGAGAGAAACCTAAGGGAGCCCTGTTGGTAAAGGATGCCCTGAGGCGGCTGTGTTCTTCTGTGCACAGGCCCTGGTGCTTCTCTGGGTGAACGAGGAATTGAGTTGGAGGGCAGAGGGAGAGGGCAAGAAGAGGCCAGGGCTTCAGAGTCTTTTTGGTGACTCTTATGACTTGTGACTTCCCGAACAGGCTCTGGCCGACCTGACACCCACTTTGTGTAAACCAGTGTAGCTCGATGGGGCTGGAGAAGATACCACCTCTGACTGTTTGTCCTGAAGTTTACGCTGCCTGTCAGTCATTCTATATTACACTACTTCATTCGTGTCGGTGACTGTCTCATTTCCCCCACATTTCTCAAACCTTCAACCTCTCTTTGACATATCAATTCTCAGCTGATTATCTTGTCTTCGTTTGTAACTGAGAAACTTGAAGCTAATTTCTTCAGTGGACTAACTCTGTCAATTACCTCTATCAACTGACCCCATGGACTCTGCCTGTTCCTGCCCCATGGACTCTTGCTGCTCCCACGAAGGGTAGCCTCTGCTTGAGTGCTAAATTCTCTGTCCTCAGCTGCTCATAAACTCTGCTCACTCAGCTGTCCATCCCTTCTCTTGTCATCAGTTTCTTCCTCCAATTCATCATTCCCATCATTACTCCACGTACATATATTTCTCTTATCAAATTAAAAAAATACTTCATTTGACTCTACTCTTCTTGCCAGCAACTGTTCGATTTCTCTCTTCCCTTTTGCAGTAAATCTCCTCCAAGGAGTTGTCTGTACTCATTGTCTTCAATTTATCCTTTTTCATTTTTCTTTTAAATTCACTTTGGTCAGACTTTTAGCCCCGTGACTTCGATTTAATGTTGGCAGAAAGTCAATCTAAAATTTGCTTTTAAAATCATAAGTCTGATTTGAAGTGGGATGTTATTCACACCACTTTAATCTCCTTTGCTAAATGTACTATATTTTGAGAAATGTATAGACTTTACCATCCATCCATAGTGTCTATGGTTATATCATAAAGAGGTATTAAAAATGGTAATAAAATTTAATTGCTGTTGTATTATATTGAGTATCATACTTGCTGGCTTTGTAGTACTGGTCTCCATATGTCTTTTTTTTGGTGACTATTCCTTAATCTTTCCTACTATGAAGAAGTTACCTAGTTTTGACCAAAAAGATGATTTCAAGTTTCTCTAACATGTAGAATGAAGTTGTGAATGAATAACTGAGCTGAGTGAGCATGAAGGAAGCATGCAGGAACTTTGGTATAGAAGGACGACAAAATATTCAGCAGAGTTAATGAAATGATATCCATAATTGATGATGAGTTATATTCTTCAGCTTTAGTAATCAATTAAAAGCTCTTTTGAGTATATAGAATTGCTCTAGAATTCTTTTAAAATTCTCTAATTATGACTCCTAAGGCCTTCTTTTATGCAAGGATTAATAAAAATCTAGGTTGTCAATTGTTGGTACCTCTAAAATTGAGAGCCAGACCAGTTTACTTAAAAATACTGAATATGTTCAGTTTGTTAAGAGAGGTCTAGAGAAATCTAAGACTATCTGACTTTTCTCTATATTAATATTTTCTACTATGAGTTTGAATTGAAGAACCTTAAAATACTTTACCTGGTCTGTTTTTCTTTTTAATTTTATTGATTTTTGTTTTATGTATTTTGAAGCATACTTAGGTTTTCCACATGTATTGATTCTTTCGGTGCTGTGAAATGTAACTTTTTGTCTCTAATCATTCTTGTCTAAATCTACTTTGTCTAATCTAAGTACAGTGATGACTTGTTTTAGATTTGTGTTTGGATGGTATGCCTTTTCCCATGTTTTGTTTGTTTTCTTTTAACTTTTGTGTCCTTATATTTAAGATACATTTCTTCTAAGTAGTATACTTAGTATACATTTGTTCTGATTATTTTTATCTTTTAACTGGAGTGTTCAGTCTATTTACATATATTACTGTCATGTATGAGTATAAATCTGCTTTTCTGTCTTCCCACGTATTTAAAATATTTTTCTGTCATTGCTTGACATTTTTTAGATTATTCAAATTTTTATTATCCATTGTCACATTTATTAGCTTGTTGCAAATTCTTTTGCTGGTTCTCAGTGTTACCCTGGATTGCGTTTTTCATCCTTGAGTTATTTGAGTATATGATAAATTAGTGCTGTTACCCATTTCCCAGAAAAATCTTAAACTTTAAGAACCTTAAAATGCTTTACCTTCATTTATATCTTCCTACCTTTAGGTATTATTCATGTTGTTTTGAGTCTAGATACATTTTGAGTCCCATATATTTAATATCCTTAAATTTACTTTTTATATTGCTCTTTATTCCTTCCTTCATGTTTGTTCTTTAAGGCCATATTCTTCTGCTTGAAGAACTTTTCTTTTATTATTTCAGTGTATGCATGTGACCATTACATATCTCAGTTGTTGGTCTAGGAAGATCTCTATTTTTGGATTCAGTTTTAAAGGATGTTTAAAGAATTTCTTGAAGTTTTGAATTGCTGATTATTTTCCTTCAGCACTTTAAAGGTATTGTTTCATGGTCTTGTGACTTTCATAGTTTCTGTTTAAAAGTTTGCCATTAGTCTTATTTATTGCTGCTTCTTTGAAAGTTGTCTGTCTTTTCCTCTGGCTGCTTTTAGGATTTTTTCTTTAGATTTCAGAAGTTTTACTCTGATGTGTCCAGGAGGTTTTTTCTTTGTATTTATCCTGCTTGAGGTTTATGTTACATTTTGAATCTGTGAGTTACCATTCTTGCTTTTTGGCTCTTTAAAACTGCTTCTACAGTATTAAATCTGTCTTCCCTTTTTGAGTCTCCAGTTATATGTGTGTTATACCATTTCTTATGTCTCATATACGCTTCATGTATTTTCTGTGTTTTGTTTTTTTTTGTCTCTCGTTTCAATCTATATATTTTCTACTGATTTGTCTTTCTGGATCACAAATCCTCTTGTTAGTTATATCTAATCTGCTGTTAAGGCTGTCTGTTGAGTTTTTAATTTCAGTGATTGTGTTTTTCAGTCGTAGAGTTTTCATCTGCTTCTTTAAAAAAGGGTGGGGATTCCAAGTCTTTGGTGAAATTATCTATCTTGTCATAAATCTTCCTGAACATTTTAATTGCAGAATTTTTAAAAATGTCTAATACTGTAATATCTGACTTACCTTGTGGGTCTCTGCTTTCTTTTTTTTTTTTTTTTTTCTTGGTACTGTTTCTTCCTATGCCTGGTTTTTAATTTTTTTTAATAGAATAGCAACTATTATGTGAAATATTTGTAGAGGTTTTGGGTAAACTTTTGCTTCTGGCAGGCAGTTAGAGACGAGACATGGTAACTTAGTTCACTGGGTTTGAACTTGAGTTGCAAGTCTGAGTGTTTATTAGGCTTTGTTTATTTCCAGTTCTCTGTTAATCCTAATGTATAGTTATTCGTCGACCTCACTTGAAAGTCTAGGGCACCTACCAGGTCTCTTTTCTGATGGTGGATCTTGAACTGTAGTTTTTATCATTTCAGGACTGTGAGGTTTTTTAACTGCTGTTGCTACTCTCTCCTTGGCTTCCCTCAGTCTGTGCTGCTTACGAATGGGCAGATGCACTGCGGAGTAAGCAGCTGAGATGTTGGCTGACTGACTGACTGACTGCTCTTTGCTTTCTTCTTCTGTGGGGTTTCGGCTCTGTTGTAGGTGCTGTGAGCACCAGTGTTGGTCTTCCCAGCCCGATGAGACTGTTGCGTTTCCTGCCTCTTAGCAGGTTTTACTGGGGCAGGTAGTGTTGTTACTCTTTTCCTTCTGTACACTCCTGCTTCCTCTTGCCACCTGTCTTCTTTCTGCTGTCTGTAACACAAAGTGATGGTTGAAGATCCAGCAACCGTTTTGGTCCATGAGGTGACTCTGAGGGTGGGAGTCTTGAGGGAGACACTGGAGAAGAAAGGCTGAAGAGCTCGGAATCCTGTTGTTGACTCTAGCATCTTCATATCAAACCTTGGTGACTTAGAGCTGGGTTTCCTTGGCATCCAGAAGGAAATCAATTTTTTATTTCATTTCAGTTTTGCTTTTTTAAGTTTTATGTTGTACCTAGGCATATCTAACACTAATTAATGGAGTGAGGGGGTTCAGTGAACTAGAATAAGTATACACTCACATAGCATAGTAAGGGTCAGTGAATTTTTTTAGCCTTTTATATGGTTCTAACATACATAACAAGAAACAGTCACTGGAGTGAAGAGTCTCATGGACAGCTTGTCTGTTATATCTACGTAGTTGCCCAAGTGCCCTCATTTTATTGTCTGCACAAGGCAAGATGGAAATCCAAGTTAGAGGAACTTTACTATAGCCAAAGCCTTTGACTGTGGATCACAATAAACTGGAAAATTCTGAAAGAGACAGACCACCTGACCTGTCTCTTGAGAAACCTGTATGCAGGTCAGGAAGCAGCAGTTAGAACTGGACATGAAACAACAGACTGGTTCCAAATAGGAAAAGGAGTATGTCAAAGTTGTGTATTGTCACCCTGCTTATTTAACTTATATGCAGAGTACATCATGAGAAACACTGGGCTGGAAGAAGCACAAACTGGAATCAACATTGCCAGGAGAAATATCAATAACCTCAGATATGCAGATGACACCACCCTTATGGCAGAAAGAGAAGAACTAAAAAGCCTCTTGATGGCTTAAGGCTCAACATTAAGAAAACTAAGATCATGGCATCTGGTCCCATCACTTCATGGGAAATAGATGGGAAACAGTGGAAAAAGTGTCAGTCTTTATTTTTGGGGGGCTCCAAAATCACTGTAGATGTTGACTGCAGCCATGAAATCAAAAGACGCCTACTCCTTGGAAGGATAATTATGGCCAACCTAGATAGCATATTGAAAAGCAGAGACATTACTTTGCCAACAAAAGTCCATCTAGTCAAGGCTATGATTTTTCCAGTAGTCATGTATGGCTGTGAGAGTTGGACAGTGAAAAAGGCTAAGCACCGAAAAATTGATGCTTTTAAACTGTGGTGTTTGAGAAGACTCTTGAAGAGTCCCTTGGACCGCAAGGAGATCCAACCAGTCTATCCTATAGGAGATCAGTCCTGGATGTTCATTGGAAGGACTGATTTTGAAGCTGAAACTCCAATACTTTGGCCACCTCATGCGAAGAGTTGACTCATTGGAAAAGACCCTGATGCTGGGAAGGATTGGGGGAAGGAGGAGAAGGGGAGGACAGAGGATGAGATGGCTGGATGGCATCACTGACTTGATGGACATGGGTTTGGGTGGACTCCGGGAGTTGGTGATGGACAGGGAGGCCTGGTGTGCTGCAGTTCATGGGGTCGCAAAGAGTCGGACACGACTGAGCGACTGAACTGATACTGATACTGATACTGACTATCGGCAAAGACTCAAATTCAAATATTATTATGCTTGACAGGTTACTTAGGACATACCTACCAAATGATCCCAATAGACCACAGTTGGGAATTATTGGACATTATCTTGGAACGACATTTTCTTTCCATTCAGCAAATATAATTCCATGAACAAAATATGGTTGTGGACTAATGTGGTAGTGGGGGAAATGAAAAAAGCAAGGGATGATTGAAAAAAAATCAGAAATTAGTGAAAAATTACATGTAGAAGAAAGAAAGAAAAAGAAATGTAAAAAAGGACACTAAGCTTTTGAACTTAAGGTCTGGCATGGTGATAAGATTGGTGGAGATAGGTAAATTTGGAAGTGTTTCTTGCAAGAAAAGAAAGTCTCATTACTTAAAGTTAAGAATATGTTTAATTGATGTGCTGCTTCTTGGTGTCTATGAATTCTCTTTGTAACATGCATTGTATTACACCAACATAAAAGGATTTCTTTATTTCATCTCCCCCTCCCCCCAAGGATATTACTGAACTTTACCAGACCTTTGGTTGGTGTTGTACCCTTATATATTCCGTTCTATATTCCCTGGCTGCCCCTATCCATAGATGGTATTTCAGGAACTAATCTTAAAACCATTTGCAATTCTAATGTAGGTGGCAAGACTATAACCCCATTGAAAACAGGAATTCAGCACAAAGCTGCATTATGTCCTTATTTTGACAATGATTATAATTAGCATCTTAGGACCTGCGGTAGTATCTGTTCACATTTTTGAGGTACACACTTAAGGATGACTCACTGTCCTGACTCACTTGTTCAAGTTCACTGTCATTCAAAAGCTCTTTTATTCTGCTGTTCTTTTTTTGGCTTTTAGGTTTTTTTTTCCTGATGAATAGAATTATTGTAGTGAGTCGCACTTTGCTGAATATAACCTTTGTTTTTTCTTAATTGGTGTGTATATGCCACGCCTCTAGGCATATTTGAGCCTTTTACTTATGATGGCTGGCATTTTGTTGTTTGGTCTTGGCAGGAAGTACAGTAGAGTGAGAGCTGGTAGTGATAAGAGCCGTGAGACTGCAAGCTCTATGGTTAATAGGGTAAGCATACTTTAGTGGAAATATGCACCTATTGTTTAGGAATGTTCTATGCGTTTAGTCATACCCAGTTAAAGCCCTTTCCAGGAAGTACCATGAGGCCTACTAAATATTTCTGCTTAATAATTGAGCTGGCCCAATTACTTCAAAGAATATTTGCTCAAACAAAATTCCAGGGAGATAATCTGAATAGTCCTTGAGTTTGTGATAGGGTGTGACCAGTAGTTTAAGACAAGATGAGTAGACCTCAACAGTCCATTACAGAACCACTTATAGGCATTGACACATAGTGAGGAGATGGGAAGACCTGTGTGGCACCCCCACTGTGTAGTGGCCAGTGTCCCCCCTCCAAGGCTCCAGTGGTTCCTGTGTCACTGTGTGTGATGAGGATTAAATTAGGAGTTTCTTCTGTTCAGTTAGTCATGGAGTAAGTTTAGTGAGCATCAGTTTTGTGCCAGACACTGTACTGGCACTGGTTTACAGTGGAAAATAAAATGACACGGACTCACCTGTGGGTTCAGTGGAGAAGACAGAAAGAAAACAAATCATTGACAGTTGTGGCACTTTCTGTCAAGGAAGATGTGAAGGCATCATAAGAGAACCCCTGAAGATGGTCCTGAAGAGGTAGCTCTTCAACTGACAAGGGGAGAGAGGCTGGAGTCAGCCAGTCAGCATGGAGAGGAGAGTGCCAGCTGAAGGGAACGGAACATTCGCTGGCCCTGAAGCAGAAAAGCAGAAGGGAGGAGAGGAAGGGGAAGGTGCTCCTCGAACTGAAGTAAAGTCTGCGTGGGTGGGAGTATCGTGGGTGAAGAGTAGGGTAAATAACCGTGCACGGTCTCTGTGGCGCCTGCCTGGGGTGGAGGGGCTGGCATACGATTAGTGTTAGTTGCTATCATTGTTCTTATTATAACAGTCCTTTACTTTATTTAAAGGTTATTTTATGGGCTAAAGGAAGCTAATAGCTTCTGAAGTAGATGCTATGAAGTCAGTGAATTAAACTCATGTGAGGGCTCAGGCCCTCAGTCAGAGCTTGTTAGTGATTATTTTTCATACTATTTGCATAAATTTAGTTATATGATTTTTCTAACAACCTAGACATACATATAGGGGCATAAATCTAGAAGTTCTCCAAAAGACAGCAAGAAGTTACAGTATAATGAAGACAGAATTTAAAGTGATTAGTGATATTAAAAGTGTGAGATGATGAAATCTTTTCCCTCCAGATTTATTGAAGTACCATTTTTGTACAGTGAAATGAATCCATTTGAAGCATAACTTGATGAATTTTCATAATTATATATAGTCACATAGCCACCCCCATGTCCTGATATAGAAAAGTTCTATCAAGAATCCTAAAAACTCTTGTCTTCTGGTGTCTCTCTCCCTTGGCCATCAGACGTAAGCAGCCTCTAATCTGCTGTCACTGTGGTTCTGTGTTTTCTGGAATTTCATGTAAATGGAATTGTACATCATGAGGTCTTTTGGTTTGACTTCTTTTATTCATAACATTGCATGTGTTAGTAATGTGTTCCTTTGTATCATTTCGTTGACTGAAAAAAATTGCACGACGTAAGAGCTGAGAATTATGTTTTATTCAGTAGACATACTGAGGACTTCAGCCCAGGAGACAGGGTCTCAGGTTGCTCAGGTAAGGGAGGAGCCAGGATATGTGGAGTTTTTGCAAAAACAAACCAGGTAGTTGAACATCAAAAGATTTCAGCTAATTAAAAAACACATCTCAAGTTAATGAATTTAGTGAGTCTGGGCTTACTGAAATCATTTCTTCGATATGTGCCTTAACTACCTAGGAACAGTCTCCTATTGTTCTCCATGTTGAATTCCCTCAGGGTGTACAGTTGTGGGCAACTGCCGTGGCTGATGGCTTGATGGCCACAACGCCCTTTGTTTACTGGTAAGTCAGGATCCATTCATTTGAGTTGTTTTGGACAATTTATGGACATTTGAGTGATTATGTTGAATAATATTTGTATGTACATTCACATAAAAATTGCTTTAACTGTATGATTTTGCTCGGGTAAATACCTTTTGGGTAAATAACCCAGGAATTGTATTACTGAGTCATGTGGTAAAGTTCACGTTTAACTTTGTAAACTACTGAATGGTGGTATACCATTCTGTGCTCTTCCTAGCCCTGTGTGAATGTTCTCCGTGCTCCACACCCTTGGCAAGCTCAGTATTGTCTTTTTATCTCTGGTGGATCTCAGTGTGATTTTAATCTGTGTTTCTCTGAAAACTAGTGATATTGAGCATCTTTTTTATGTTTGTTGTATCTTCTTTGTGAAGATACCTGCTTGGTATTTTAAATGTCTGTTAAATCATTTGCCCATTTTAAAAAAATCTTATATTCTGGACACAATCTCTTTGGCAGATATTTTACAAATATTTTCTCTGTGGCTTGTATTTCATTTTCTTAACTGTATTCCTTGAAGTTGAGTCTTTAATTTTGTGGTTCTGTTTTAATTTTGATGAGCTCTATTTTATAACTATTTCTTTTACAGTTTGTGCTTATTTTAGTTAAAATAAATCAGTGTTTAACCCAGTGTCACAAAGATTTTCTCCTGTGTTTTCATCTAGAAGTTCCATAGTTTGTTCCTATACACATAGATCTGTTTCAAGTTAATATTTGTGTATTGTTTGGGGTAAGGGTCAAAGTTTATTCATTTCTCCCCATATAGATTTCTAGTTATTTCAGCACCATTTATTGAAAAGACCATTTTTTTCCCTATTAAATTATTTTTACATCTTGAGACTGAGACTTTGCTATCATTGTAACCATCTTCTTTCACCAAGAGTTTAAGACTGACAACAGGGCTTTTTTAAATATAAATAAATACATCTTGTATTCTTACTGGTAAGTATATATCTTAGGATGTTATAGGAACAATGAAGGAGAACTACTTTTATGGGCTAATTCAAGCGCTTTTCAGGCCTAATTCAAGCAAATAAGGAGGTGTTTGTTGGTAACGTAGAAGTGAGGGTAACTTCTTAGAGTTTGTCAAATTCTAAGAAAAAAGTCAGTACTTAGTAATGTATGATTATCTTCAGGAAAGTAAGTTAGAAAAATATTGACATGAAGGTGAGTTTGTTTATATTCACAGACTCTTAAGAGGAGATCTGGATCAGTGAAAGAAAGATCTCCAGTGGCTACTGATTCTAATGAGAAAGAAAGGATAAAGGAATTTGTACAAAATGAAGTAGCTTCTTAAGGTGCTCTTTGAATTGAGGGTAGAAGAATGAAAAGTAGAAGAAAAGATTTGTAACCAATAATGACTGAAAAAAACAGCAGTGTCAGGAAGGATCAGGCACCAATGAACTGACATCCGTGAGCAGTGTGTGGAGCATGTTAAAAACATCTGAAGAAGCATAATTTGGATCCTGGAGATGGGTAATGACCAGATAGGCCTGCTGTTCAGGGCAGGTCATGTCATGTAAATGTGAGAAAGTGTTTCTGAGTCTTGACTCTTGTTTTCATCTGCTTTTTTAAAAAAAGAAACAAAAACCAAAATTAGCTTCAAAAAAGATAAGGGAACGGACAGAAGTGAGAGGTAATTGAAGCCCAAGGTAGATTAGGGCATGGTAACACCCTTTAAGTCAGGTCTTTAGGATAGGCTGAATAACACAGTTTTAGACTATTTGGAATAACTGTAAATAGTCTTAAGAGTAATAGAACATGGAGAAGGGACCTGAAGACGACTCAGAAGAGGAGCGAGGATAGACTCTGATCATTAGAAACTATTGGGTTTCATGATCATTTGAATCAGAATTCTAGCTTCATTTTATTAAATAATGGTTTATGAATGGGTTTAAAAGGAAGCGATTTTTAGGAATTATTTTGGATGTAATAAGAATAAACTAATGTTGTTGTCATTAGATAGACACCCTGAGGAAATGTTAGAGATAGGTTTTATTGATATTTGGGTGTTAAAAAGTTATGTGATACGAAGTCTTCTATGATGCCACCATCGACTAGAACTCATGTAGGGATGTTATAATCAATTGATGAATCATGTTTAAAGTAATTATGTCTGAGTGAAGGTCTTTGCCAGTGTGTCCTATGGTCTTAACTTATTCACAGCTTTTCAGCAGCTTGGATAAAAATTCAGTTATGGTCATTGGAATTATGACAGAAGGAGGAGGGTACAGAGTTGGCAGAGCTCATCAGATTATGAAATGGAGATTTACAAAGGCCTTTACAGGCTAGAATATTGGACCAAAATGAAAAAAAAGTTTGAAAATTAAAAAATGCCAACTTCTACACTGAGGTGGCGACAGCTCCTAAGAGAAGATTGCGCGTGCTCAAGTGTATGCTAAGTCGGAGCCCACTATGCTGACTTACCCACTGGTTTGGTTGCAGATCAAGGGAGTGGCAGAGCTATTGTTCTCTTTATCTCAGGCTTTTTCTGGGCTACATGTTGGATTTAGGTGTCTCATTTCAAATGAGAACTTTAATAAAATGTCATGTGTCACACAGTGTAAATATATCAGTGATTTGTATTTGTAGGTTGTCAGGTGGAAAAGCTCAATTTTGTTTAGAGCTAAAAGGAAAGAAGACATTTCTAATAATAAATAGAATATTTTAAGATGGAAAAGGCTGACTTGTGAGATTTCATCTCTGAAAGCACTAAAGTTCACTGAATTCAGTGACCACTTATTAAGAATGTTACAGAGGGGAGGTAGAGTTAGATACACACTGAGGTTCCCTCCAATTCCTTTAACTTTTCTTTTTCATTTTAATTTTTACTTAGGTACCTACACAAACTTAGGTACCTACTCAATTTCCTCAATCTTGTCTTATATTTATATGGCACTTAAAAGTTGTAAAATGCTTTTTATGAGCCTGATTAAGTAGGATGTTCGCAAGAACTTTACAGGTTGGACAGGAGATGTTTTAGAATTTTTAGGAGCAGTATCTTAATGATTTAGAGTCTGACTTCTGGATTCCAGACGTTTTGGGCTCTGGCACTTGCTGTGAGACCTTTGGAAATTTCTGAATGTCTTCATTTTCCTCATCTCTAATTTGGTGACAGTAATAGTGACTACCATAAGGTTGCTTGAGTTTACATTTGATCATATGGCTAGGATGTAACACTCTCCTGAGAGCCATACCTGACCCATAGTAGACGCTGAGTAAGTGTTAGCTAATATGCTTGTTCTTAGCACCGGGTACCTGTCGTCCAGGTAAGGAGACTGATGCTCACACAGGTTATGGCCCAAGTTTACATTAATTATCACTTAGTGATTGAGCAGTTCTTAAGAATTCTGTTGAACTGAATTTTAAAAATGGAGTAAGATGACTTATGGACTAATTTGTGAAACAATATTGATTTCACTTAATTAAGACTTGTGAAATTGTTGATTGTAGCTACACATTCCAGACAAAATTCAGTAGGAAGACCTTTTCTAAAGCATATTATAAATAAAGATAAACACATTTTCCAGAAGACTTATGGTGCTTGAGAGTGTTTAAAAGGAAGTAGGCAATTCACTTTAGTTTCGGTCGGCATCCTAGCATACTTGTGAAGCAGGTGAGCTTCTGATTTCTGCTAGATGTGCTTAGATTTCTCAAGGATCATTAAGTCACTGAAGACATCTCTTAGAAGAAAAATCGAAATAGGCTATCATGTGTAACTTTGAAGTAAATAAAAGTGATCTCACTCCAAGTCTGTTTTGTCTTCAGGTGATCACCTCTTGGAATGAGCTCATAAACTCCTCCATAGTTTTCTGGTCACCTTAGAAACAGTTTGGGTTGTGTAGCAACCTCCGTTTTCCCCCTAGAGGGTGTGCTGTTCTTTAAGGATTGTTACTTTTGCCTTGTTTCATTGCTGGTGAACACATCTCTTAGAGTAAGGATCCTTTTATTAATTTACAAGGTGTAAACATCTTTAGAGCAGATACTGTGTTTGACTATTCTGTGTTTTTTAGTACTTGGAAAGAGCTTCTTCACACATAGTGAGTTGGTGAAATTGTCAAAGGATTGATGGCTTTATTGGAAACCAAGGAACTCATTAATCTGGCTGAATTAAAAATGGTCAATTAAAGTAACTTGTCATTTACAACAGATTACAAATGTAATCTATTTATCAGCAAGTTTATTAAAGTTACATTTTTGAGGACTGCTATTGGTAAAACAGCAACTGGCAAGATCAGTGTTGTAAGGAAAATACCTTTAAAGGAAAAAAAAAAAATCCTCTAAATGGCTTTAAAGGCATTTCACAAACATTGTAAACCTAAGTCCTGTAAGGCATTCATTTCTAAACAGCCCAGATTTGTCAGTAATAAAAATCTCCTTTGGTCAGTGAATTGATCAGGAAAGTAGTGTGATCTGCTCAGGCAGATTCTCTGTCAGTTTTGTTGTTTGGTTTGTCCTTATTTTTTTAAGTATTTGAACCAGCCCTTCACAGTGTAAAATGTACTATCCTTTGTTTAATTTTTGCAGCTCTCAGTACAGCTGATCCTTTCACAGATTTTTACGGTGGATAGATAAGTTTCTCTGAGACTTGTTTTCTATTCATTTATCCAGAAGGTAGAATATAGACTCTTGATCTCCTCTTCTTGCGCTGACATAGGTCTCTTGCCTGCTTGGGCTGCTGGAGGTGAAAGTACTAATTGGTTTTCTTTTAGTCATTGGAAAGAGATAGTCCCCATCTCTTTCAATTTGTATTCTTCCTTTCCTTGCTTACAGTAAAGACAACTGGAAGGTGAGGCCCTTCCATCAGGAAGAGCTGAGGTGGCCTTGCCCTTGAGAGGGGTCTCAGGAGGCTAAAACGAGGGTTCATCTGCTTGTGCATAAGTAGCTATGTTGGATGAACAGTAAATCTCAGCCTTTTCCCGAGGAAGGGTTTTTCTCCTACTCATTATCTTTACAGCTGTTAACACTTTCATTTGTAGGTTTTAATAAGGTGGCACATGTACATGGCAAAAAGTTCAAGGGTATTGAAGGTTATCCAGTGAAAGATAAGTGCCCTTTCCACTCATCTCTCCCAGACAACTGCCATTAACTCTATGTATTTATGTTCATCCCTGACCCCGGTCGTGTGTTATAAACCTTGACGTTTCCCCCCTCTACTTTCAGTATATCTTGGAGATGAATCCAAGTCAAACCAGTACAGAATGTTGCTTCATGATTTTTAATAGCTGAATTAGTGGGCATTTTACATCATTTCCAGGCATTTTGCTGCCTTGTGAAGTTGGTCGTGCTTATTTACTCATAAAAGAGGAATTGGATTACTGTCCTAAATGCATTTTGTAATTTCAGATAGTTTACTCATTGAGTAGTTAACAGTACTTTCTAAGAAATACTTCCTGCAGTGAGAAGGGTGGCAGGTCTTTTTTATGAAGTGTGTTTTTATAGTTAGTCTTCTGGAGTATGGTAATCTTTTATGTGGAAGTTGGCATAACTCATCATGCTGGAAGAGGCTCTCTCCCACTTAGTGACTTCTTAAGAGTTTTATTGCTTGGCTGCCATGTACAAAAAAAAAAAAAGAAAAATTTGTTTAGAATCTGATTGAACCTGTGTATTAAGTTTTTGAGGTAAATTGAGGGTGAGGCATTGGGTGGGAATGGGATTTATAGGTTACTGACAAGAAAACTAAATGTGAATTTTCAGGGTCTCCAGGCAAGTTGTTACTTGGAGCCCATTGGCAGCCCTTTCCCCTTTTCTTGCATCAGTCAGTTGCATTTAAGATTATTATCTTGTTTTTAAACCTTGAATGTAATGGTGCAACTTTCTCTGGAAATCTACATGCTACTACTGCTTTTCTTCTCAGGTATGTTATATATATTATCTGGAAGATAATGTATGCAACATTATATAGGCATTTCATAATATTAAAGGAATATGTCTTTGGATATGATTAGACTTGTTTTTAAAATTTGTGGAGGCATCTGATCTTTCTTTAAATTGTGCACATTTGTGTTCCAAGGTAATACTCAGATTGGACTGATGGACTGCTTTTAGCTAGTAAATACTGTGAGAAACAGCTGTGCCTCCATTGGAACAAAGGTGTGAGAAATTCACTGCCCATTTCTTTAGCTTTGGTGAAAAGTGTCTGTTTCGTTTTGTTAAGGTGTCTTTGTCAGGGAAACTCTGAAATCTTTCTGCAGTTTTATATACTACAAATAACCAATAGTAGATGTGTTGGGAATATTTTTTTTTTAAGTTTGGTATACTTTAGAGCTAATGAATCTTTACTCTGAAGAGGAATATATGTTGTATATAGAAAGAAACAGATGTGGTTGAAAGGTTTGGGGGAAAAAAGTATTGGATTGGGCTGTAATGAACAGACAGTATGTAAGATGCCATAGACCATTCAGGAATGACCTAAATCAAATCCCTTATGACTATACAGTGGAAGTGAGAAATAGGTTTAAGGGACTAGATATGATAGACAGAGTGCCTGATGAACTATAGATGAGGTTGGTGACATTGTACAGGAGACAGGAATCAAGACCGTCCCCAAGAAAAAGAAATGCAAAAGAGCAAAATGGCTGTCTGAGGAGGCCTTACAAATAGCTGTGAAAAGAAGGGAAGCGAAAAGCAAAGGAGAAAAGGAAAGATATACCCATTTGAATGCAGAGTTCCAAAGAATAGCAAGGAGAGATAAGAAAGCCTTCCTCAGGGATCAATGCAAAGAAATAGAGGAAAACAATAGAATGGGAAAGACTGGAGATCTCTTCAAGAAAATTAGAGATACCAAGAGAACATTTCATGCAAAGATGGGCTCAATAAAGGACAGAAATGGTATGGACCTAACAGAAGCAGAAGATACTAAGAAGAGGTGGCAAGAATACACAGAAGAACTGTACAAAAAAGATCTTCATGACCCAGATAATCACGATGGTGTGATCACTCACCTAGAGCCAGACATCCTGGAAGGTGAAGTCAAGTGGGCCTTAGAAAGCATCACTACAAACAAAGCTAGTGGAGGTGATGGAATTCCTGTTGAGCTATTTCAGATCCTAAAAGATGATGCTGTGAAAGTGCTGCATTCAATATGCCAGCAAATTTGGAAAGCTCGGCAGTAGCCACAGGACTGGAAAAGGTCAATTTTCATTTCAGTCTCAAAGGCAATGTCAGAGAATGCTCAAACTACCGCACAGTTGCACTCATCTCACACACTAGTAAAGTAATGCTCAAAATTCTCCAAGCCAGGCTTCAGCAATACACGAACCGGGAACTTCCAGATGTTCAAGCTGGGTGTAGAAAAGGCAGAGGAACCAGAGATCAAATTGCCAACATCCGCTGGATCATCGAAAAAGCAAGAGAGTTCTAGAAAAACATCTATCTCTGCTTTATTGACTACGCCCAAGCCTTTGACTATGTGGATCACAATAAACTGTGGAAATTCTGAAAGAGATGGGAATATCAGACCACCTGACCTGCCTCCTGAGAAATCTGTATGCAGGTCAGGAAGCAGCAGTTAGAACTGGACATGAAACAGCATACTGGTTCCAAATAGGAAAAGGAGTACGTCAAGGCTGTAAATTGTCACCCTGTTTATTTAACTTATACGCAGAGTACATCATGAGAAACACTGGGCTGGAAGAAGCACAAGCTAAGATTGCCGGGAGAAATATCAATAACCTCAGATATGCAGATGACACCACTCTTATGGCAGAAAGTGAAGAAGAATTAAAGAGCCTCTTCATGAAAGTGAAAGAGGAGAGTGAAAAAGTTGGCTTAAAGCTCAACATTCAGAAAATGAAGATCATGGCATTCGGTCCCATCATTTCATGGCAAATAAATGGGGAAACGGTGGCTGACTTTATTTTCTAGGGCTCCAAAATCACTGCAGATGGTGAATGCAGCCATGAAATTAAAAGATGCTTACTCCTTGGAAGGAAAGTTATGACCAACCTAGACAGCATATTAAAAAGCAGAGACATTACTTTGCCAACAAAGGTCCATCTAGTCAAAGCTATGGTTTTTCCAGTGGTCATGTATGGATGTGAGAGTTGGATTATAAAGAAAGCTGAGCACGGAAGAATTGATGCTTTTGAACTGTGGTGTTGGAGAAGACTCTTGAGAGTCCCTTGGACTGCAAGGAGATCCAACCAGTCCCTCCTAAAGGAAACCAGTCCTGGGTGTTCATGGGAAGGATTGATGTTAAAGCTGAAACTCCAATACTTTGGCCACCCGATGCGAAGAGCTGACTCATTGGAAAAGACCCTGATGCTGGGAAGGATTGAGGGCGGAGGAGAAGGGGACGGCAGAGGATGAGATGGCTGGATGGCATCACCGACTCAATGGACATGGGCTTGGGTGGGCTCTGGGAGTTAGTGATGGACAGGCAGGCCTGACGTGCTACAGTCCATGGGGTCTCAAAGAGTTGGACACAACTGAGTGACTGGACTGGACTGAAGTGAACTGAAGATGCCCTTGGTGGGGAGCCCATGTTTTCCTGTTTTCCTGCCCAGAGTCTGGCAGTTGATAACTAGTAAAGCTTTTTTTTTTTTTTTAAGGCTTTCTTGTATCTAATTGTGTATGGAAACAATATTTAACTGCCTCAATTTAAACGTCAAAAAAATTTGCTTCCTTGTTTATGATCCTGTGAAAATGCATTTTATATCCATGAAACTATTGCAGCTTTATTATCAATGGAGGAAACCTTAAACACTTAGGTATCTGAAAGTGTAAGGAATAAGTAACTCTGGAAATAATCCTTTTCAGATCTAGGAAGATTTTTCTTTTTATTAGAATAGGACACTCACTGTGGAAATACAACCAGAACAGTAGTTTTGAGCACAGTGGAGTTAAGTAACCCACTTTCTGGTGACCCTGCACCAGTTTCTTGGGATCATATACCTTATTAATTTAGACACACACACACACTTTCTCTCTCTAGCATAGTGGCAGGTGTACACAGATTTTGGGGTCTTTCAGTTGTGGGTTTGAGTTGAGCTTTGATGATAATTTAGACTTAGATAAATTGCTTGACCCCTGCATTTTATTTTTGTCATCTGTAAAATGTAAAAGATTGTAGAGCTGTTTGAATGAGATTTTCTGTGTACCTAGCACAGTGCCCAATGAGCTATAGAAGTTCAGCAAACAAGTGTGAGCTGTTAACAGGCAGACTAAACTGTTCTTCCTTCCTATTTGTATGATAAGTCGCTTCAGTCGTGTCCAGCTCTTTGAGACTCTGTGGACTGAAGCCCTCCAGGCTCCTCCATCCATGGGCTTCTCCGGGCAAGAAAACTGGAGTGGGTTGCCATCCCCTCCTCCAGGGGATCTTCCCGACCCAGGGATCAAACCCGTGTCTTATTATGGCTCCTGCTCTGGCAGGCAGGTTGTTTACCACTAGCACTACCTGGGAAGCCTCTTCCTTCTGGAGTGGTCTTCATTTTCTCTACAGCTTTTCTTCAACAGGAAGAAACATGTTGACTTCCTGTTGACTGGACAGCATTTACTTGGCCTCTTGCCCTTGTTTAACACTGCTCTGAGCATTCCTGTTGACAGATCCTCTTGATAAACCTTTGTTCATTTTCCTCTTTTATTTGTTCAGAGACCATGTGGAGTGGTTAAGAGCACTCTGGAGCCATATTGCGTTGGTCTGAATGCCAATTCTGCAACTTCAAAGCTGTGTAATCCTTGCAAGTTCATTTACCTAATAATTTTCTTGTCTCTTAAATGGATGATAATGATACCTATTTCATAGTTTTGGTGTGAAGACATTAAATGAAATAATATACGTAAGACTTTTAGATTGTGCAGAAGTGCCAGCTACTACTTATGAGCCTGGCTCTTTGTTGGCACTTAATTCATCAGGACTCCTGATCAGTGACAGACCCTATTTATATAGCATTTTGATGTTTTGCAAAATAAATCTTATCCTGTACTGGTCACTCAAACACAGCATTGTTAACACAGTTACAGTACCTGTGCAAAGAAACATTTCATATGAAACACACATACCCACGATATATGTATAGATCGCCTTCTTAGGGTTTGTTAGGTGAAGTGTGCTGTATGTGAGAGTTATGGGGTATTGTGTTGGACTTTAGGACTCTGTCTTTTTTAATGAGTGAATGAATGGCAGCTTCAATATGATGTGAACACATAAAACATTTGTCGTATCCCAAATTTCTGACTTTTATGGGCTTGTGTCCCAATTTGAACCTAAGGGCCATTTGGGGACCGAACACTTGCATAGTTCATATTTTCGCTTATGCGTTAATGCACTTCTTTCTGTGTGCTACTAAGTTGTTCTGGGTAATACTTAGTTCTTATTTTCGTGTGCCATTTTGAGCACAGTTTGATTTTTACATATTTGTACCGTTGATTTAAAGAGTGGAAAAGTTACCTTTGGGTGAGAATAAAGCTTGCCAAACTTCTTGTGGGATTAGTTATTTGCTATTAGGATGAGCAGTCTGTGAATTCTCTGTCTTATATCTGGCCTTCCAAGAATTTGCTGTAATTGCATTATTTCTTACTAAAATCCATTGAGCTGAATTCAGTACAAAGTTTTATTGTAATTAATAAAACTATACATGCTTGCAATTCTGAATGAGCTGAAAAGAGTTGTGAAAGTTAAGTAAATGAAGTGAATTCAATAGAATTCTTTCTGTAATCATGGGAATTAATCATGAAGGCGTTTGATTATGTGATATTATGCATAGCAAATGCATTATAAAGCATCCACAAACAGGGAGTTGTTGCAGACCAGTCTTGTGTCATCTGTTAATACAGTCATGCTGTCGTGCTACTGGAAGAACTGCTAAGGTGTAATCTTGAGTTTGCCAGCAACCGTAGGCGGGTTGAAGTGAGTAAAATGACTCATATGCTTGTCTTGGTTCTAAGGATCTGTAGTTGCAATTTTGTCATTCAACCCTGCCGCCAAGTGTGGGAATTAAACTCACATTCAACAAGTAATAATTACATTTCTCACCAGTAGTAATGGTATTTAAGCATTGTTACATCACTTCACATCCTCGTTCTCTGTGAATCACCTTACACATAAACGTTGGAGTTACTAGTCTGATTTTGGGAGTTCTAGGGAAGCAGTAGTGATGCTTTCTCTTTGAGAAGTAGAGCAGGAGAGATTGACAGATGGAAAGCAAAATGCCTCCTGTGTTGGCTGATGAAGGACATGACATTAGATTTGAAGTGGAAAGAACTTATTAGCCTCTCTTGATTTAGATTTAGCCACCAGGTGACTAGCACAGCCAAGCCTACCCCAGCTTCTGAGAGGAGTAAGGGGAGAGAACCAGGGAGTTGGGAGCATTGCTCTAGTGAAGGCCGTTTGTGAAGTGTGATGTGGGCACACACAGCCAAGTGAGCACGACCTTCCCATAAAGCAAGCGAGACAGCGATGGTCTGTGAGCAGGCTGGGGAGCTAGAGAGGGGGAAATGTGAGGGGTATAGATGGGAACACAGACATAACAAGTCTCTGGTTTCTTCATTTGTTCCTTGATGAATATGAGGGTCTTGTAAATAATCAGAAGTGCTACTTAGATTGTGACTTCTCATGTCTGGATCTTAATAAAATTTCAAACTCTCCCTTGGAATAGTATTTAAAAAAAAAACAGAATAAAATGTATGAGAAAGCAAAGAATCTTTAGCAAGTTCAGTTCAGTTCAGTCACTCAGATGTGTCTATCTCTTTGCAACCCCATGGACTGCAGCACACCAGGCTTCCCTGTCCATCACTGACTCCCAGAGCCTACTGGAGCTCATGTCCATCAAGTCAGTGTTGCCATCCAACCATCTCATCCTCTGTCGTCCTCTTCTCCTCCCACCTTCAGTCTTTCCAGCATCAGGGTCTTTTCCAATGAGTTGGTTCTTCGCATCAGGTGGCCAAAGTATTGGAGTTTGAGCTTCAGCATCAGTCCTTCCAATGAATATTCAGGACTGATTTCCTTTAGGATGGACTGGTTGAATCTCCTTTCAGTCCAAGGGACTCTCCAAAGTTCTTTCCAACACCACAGTTCAAAAGCATCAGTTCTTTGATGCTCATCTTTCTTTATGCAAGAGTCCAACTCTCACATCCATACACGACTACCGGAAAAGCCATTGCTTTGACTAGATGGACCTTTGTTGGCAAAGTAATATCTCTGCCTTTTAATATGCTGTCTAGGTTTGTCATAACTTTTCTTCCAAGGAGCAAGCATCTTTTAATTTCATGGCTGTAGTCACCATCTGCAGTGATTTTGGAGCCCAAGAAAATAAAGTCTCTCACTGTTTCCATTGTTTCCCCATCTATTTGCAGTGAAGTGATGGAACTGGATGCCATGATCTTAGTTTTCTGAATGTTGAGCTTTAAGCCAACTTTTTCACTCTCCTCTTCACTTTCATCAACAGGCTCCTTAGCAAAGGCTTTTTTTTTTTTTTTGCAGTGAAGCTATTTAGTGAGCAGCTACTGTGTGCTAGGCACTTTGGTAGACACAAGAGATGCCAAGATGAGTGAGGAACAGTCTTGTTTGTGGAGATTACAGTTTAATAGAAGTGACATGGAAATAAGTTCAGTGGATTGTTGTAGGTAAATCTATGGTAAAAATGCAGTGGACCTAAAGGAGCCGTGACCACTTCTACCTAAAGTTGTAGTCATGACTAAATTTGAGGGAGAAATAGTATCCTCTTTGTTACAATAATGAAACCTTGTTAGTAATTGTAGGGCTTTAAAATGATTTTGTTTCTCATCCTTCTGGAAATCAAGAAGCAAGTAATAGAAGCATGCCCTGGAATTATTCTTAAGATTATGATTTAAAATATTTTATTAGTAACAGAAGTACTAAATATCTCTCTGATGCTGGGTGCTCCATTTTAAAATATTGAATATGTGTCCTATTCTTACAGCTGTTAAAACATATATGCTTACAATCGAAACAGAACATACAGATGACCTACCAGTTATAAAATGTTGATCTTTTTGTTTGTAAAAGCAGGAGAAGGACCTGGAGAAGTGAGGGGACCCTGTGAAAGGAGGTTGTGATGGCAGTTGGGAAACTTTTGGAAGGAACTGAGTTGAGCAACAAGGTACAGACCTGCTCACAAGGAGGACTTTTACATCTCTCCTCAACCCCACTCACCCTCCTTGTTGAAAACTGGGCTTCTTTGTAAGAATTTAAAGAAATGTGTTCTGCATATTTAGTGAAAAATTTTAAATGAAAACATGACATCATAGAAAATGTTGACATTTTCTATGCTGCTAGTGAGATAATAGAAATATTTTGAATGAAAAAGTACAAATCCTATTTATGCTGACAAGTAAAAGCTAAAATTGACTATTTTGGTTTGTTGTTTTGAACACTTATCGTGTCGGACAATGTGTAGAGGAGTATGAAGATGTATGTGGAAGCCTGTGTGGCTCTTCTGAAGTGGAAATTGGGGCATTTCTGAGGGCCTTGGGTTTGTGGCCTTGGTTCTTTCCTGTATTTAACTTTAAGTCTTTGGCTGCCCCTTTCCTTGATCATGATTAGTTATGCTATTTTTATAATTGCAGCTATGATGAGAATCTTGTTGTTATGTTGCTTCCAAGTTAACATGGAAAGAGGGAAGGAAGCCAAATGATTTTTCTAAGATTATTGCTCTAGTGGGAGAAGGAAGGAAGAGAGAAATGGGTTCTTGAGGTTGTTTTTTTTTTTTTTTTTTTTTTTTGATAAGACGCTTGTTTAATGTGAATTTAACCAAGTTGTGAGAGGCGGAGGTGGGACTGTGCTGGATGGCTCACTAGCAGCAGATCAGAGTTTGTCCCAGCGGAGGGGTAAAAGCATTGGAGGTTCTGGATCGTTCCTCACAGGACCACCAGGGGGAGCATTTGGCTAATGCTCCTTGGCCGTCAAGGTCTCCTGGGGTACCGCTCTAGAATAAATTTGGTTGCAGAGCAGGCATAGGTCACTTTAAGTGCTGTATTTAATTTCATTTCTCACAGAATGACCATTTAAAATAAGTGGTATTTCAGGGTCTCGTGACTGGTGTGCCTTCCTTTATTTTGTTTGTTTTTAGTTGTATTTTGATATTTCTAGTATTTCTCCTCTGAACATTCCTTCCAGTCTTGGATCTAGAACATGGCAAGATAAATGCTGAAGTTTTTAGCAATAGTGCCTATTAAGATTATATTATTTAAAAAAGCTTTATTATTGAGGTATCTTAGTTCATAATCTGACTCAGTGGACATGAATTTGAGCAAACTCTGGGAGATAGTGGGGACAGGGAAGCCTGGCGTGCTCTAGTCCATAGGGTCGCGAAGAGTCAGACACAACTTAGTAACTGAACAACAACAAAGTCTGTAATACACTAAGACAGTGACCACAGATAACTGAAACATGGTTTAGGCGCCGCTGATGCTCGGGGCCTCTTCTGTTTGAAGGATGAGATGGCATTTAGGAGCTCATAGACGAGGATAAGTTACTCAGAGAATTTCAGGGAAAAAGCACTTAGTGTGTGCATGCATTGCACAGGAAAGGAAAGCCAACAGCAGCAGCTCAGGGACAGGCTGGCTGCCTTATTTTTAGGCTGAAAGGTCTGTATGGTAGTGACTCTGCTGTGCTCTGCGTACTGGGTACCATTTTCCTCTCTGCAGCATCTTTTTCTAAGCTTGTTTGTGGTTTCTGCTTCCTCATTTTTTCTGCTTGCCTTTGGTCACCATCTCTGGTTAAGCTCTTTACCTCATCAAGTTTCATCTTTAGCTCTTGTTACAGATTGACTCTCTACTTTATCCTAGTCACGTTCCTAAGAGAAGACTGATTGAGTAACTTATGTTAGTGCATTAGGAAACTTCACAGCTGTGAAAAGGGTTGAGGGAGGCCCACTGCTTTATTGGAGCCAACCTTATCTCTGTGTTCAGTGACATCACTTTGGTGCCTTGGTAATTGGCCACTACGGTGGGAATCTTCACAGCATGGCAGTTGGCAGATGCCACAAACCAGAGCTCACAGCCTGTACTTCTTCAGGGAACTGGTTGCTAAGCTTTCACTGGCACACCACTGGGTAGGTGTTGATATGTATAAGCTCGAAGACGCACTGTTAAGCAAGAAGAGAGTAAGATCTAGAATTGTGTATAGAATGGCTCTAGTTTTAAATAGACAGGGGACATTTAAATAGATGTGCATGTGCATACGTACATGCAGATTCTTGTACATTGTGGAGAAGAGTTTTGGGAGAGAATGGTGGCTGCTTCTGGGAGGGGCACTTAGGTTTGGAGTGGAGTGTATGCAGCTGTTCAGATCAGAGTTCAATTTTAGACACTGTGTGTGTAGTTGATTCTGAACATTGAAAGCCAGTAAAATTCTTATATAATCATAATGTCAGTAGTCAGTTTATTTCAGTGTTAAACAGGGTGATGAGGCATGTAGGAAGGAAATAGAATGCTGACACTGACAGTGTCATGGTCAGATGAGTTCACGTTTCCCGTATGTATCAAACCCATAGCCACGCCCCCTTTGTATATTACTTCATACCAATATTTGACCGTAACTTTTCATCACTCCCTGCTTTGTGTTCTCTGAGATTTCTAACGGTCCTCTTACCTCTTTTTGGTGTCCTTTATATGTAAGTGTTTACCATATTGCTATAATGCTATGATCTGTATGTTGCCTAGCATCCACTTTCTTCTTGAAGAAACTTTGCAGTCCCTCTTCTAATGCAGTCTAGTAACTCTCTAGGCAGCTACGCAGTTGGCATCTGGAAATGTCCAATTTTATTTACCCTTTGGAGATTTCATGGATCCAGTGTGTGCTCCTCATTTTGATTCTGTTAAAGAAAAAATTACTCTAACACTATTACAACAATAAAGAAGACTTTATTCAGGGCTATTGTAAGGAGTGTCAAGAATATCACAATAGGGGAGAAAGATAGGGCTCAACTCTGTGTACCTTAGGGGATCTATCATTAATTTGCCAAGTGAGGGCGTTGGTGGATGGAAAGTTACTAAGAGGAGACCTCAGGGACAGGGGAATCTTGCTAAAGCTATATAGCAGGATTTTTGGTAGAGACAGGCCAGGGTTGCTAGATATCAAGGGTGGAGGAGAAGAAATCTGACCAGCTAGCAAAGGTGATGAGGTATCAAGGGTGAGGGGATTCCCTGACTTAGCAGGATTCTTGCTACAGCTGGGTGAGGCAGGCTGAAGACAGGATGGAGGCCAAGGTCAAGGCCTAGTAAAGAAGATGACTGAAGTTTGGACAAGGAGAGTCTTCATCAAAGAAACATTGTTGAGGCAGTAAACTTTTAATTATTGTGTTAGTTTCCTGTTGCTGCCTGTCACAAACGTGGTGGCTTAAAGCAACAAAATTGATCCTCTTACTGTTGTGGAGGATGGAAGCAGATCCACTGGGCTAAAGTCAGGTGTCAGCAGGGCTGATTCCCTGGGGAGACACCAGGGAAGAGGCTGGGACGCCTGGTGGGCGGAGAGGGGGTGGCAAGTGTCCCCTTGTCTCTTTGAGCTTCTGGAGGCTGCCTGCTTTCCTTGGCTCCTGTAAATGTATTTGGACTGGCATCAAGTTTCTGCTCAGCCAGAAGGTAATACGCACTTATTTTCAAAGTTCTGAGGGGAGAAAAAAAATTACCATGAGCTTTGGAATTCTGTATCCAGACAAACAACTGATTAAGTATGAAGAAAAAACAAAAACATTGACAGATAGTACAAGGTGTGTTGAGCTACAACATGTCCATATCGTAATCTCTGAAGGTGTGGATGTACCTGATATGTCAAAAGGGATTTGTGGATGTATTAAGGATTTTCAAGTGGGAAGGTGATCCTGGATCATGAAGGTGGGTACAGTGTCATCACAGGAACCTTATGAAAAGAGGACAAGAAGGTCAGAGGAGGGTGGAGATTTGAGGATGGAGGCAAGAGGTTGGAGTGATGTGAAGGAAGGGGCCAGGAGCCAAGGAAAGCAGGCAGCCTCCAGAAGCTCAAAAAGACAAGGGGACACCCGCCGCCCCGCACCCTGCATCCTGGTTTATGATTTGAAGTTTTAACCCTCTCTCTGAGCTTCTGTCTTTGGCCTATGTTGAATGTTAGAACTGGCTTAAGCTTAAATGTAAGTTAAGTTTGATTGTAAACTTAGTTTACATTAGTGTAATTAATGTGCATAAGCATGCCTTTAACACAGCTGTCATGTTTGCAAAGTAGTTTCCGTATTGTAGGTCACAACCCATTTTTAAAAGAGAAAGAAGGACACAGTGAAGGGAAGAGGGCGAGCGAGACTCAGTAGAGTAGAACGCTTCACAGTGCTGCCCTGGGGTACTTACCATACTGGATTATGGAACTTTTATTTCACTTGTAAATGTGTGCTGTGTGAAATAGTTCCCAAACCCTCCAGAATTTAGTATGTATTTGCTTAGTGTCTGAAACGGGCTGAAGCTTTCACATTAAAAAGTATCATTAAAATTGTTATAAAGTGTATTTGAGAAGAGTATTCATACTTAGATTTAATTTGTTTTAAATAAAAAATTTATTTGTTGCTCCAAGACAAGTTTTGTTAAAAGTAGTAAGAATGTGGCTAATTTTGAAGCCCAAGAGTAAGGCTTATTCAAAGCCCCTGTTTGTTACTAGATGGAATGCTGGGTGTAGGCTGGTGTGGCTCATACTTGGGATGGAGCCTGAGAGGCATGTTTTGACCCTCAACAAACATCATCTTTGTTTGAGTATCTGTAGTCTGTGTAACCACAGCAAGGTCTTTCTGCTCCCTTAGAATATATCTCAGATCTTCTCTTTCTTGTGTTTGTTTCACAGATAGTTTAAAGTAGAACTGCCTTCCACTCTTATGTTTCAGTTTGTTGCAGAATGTGTGAGGGACCACCTAACACTCTTGGTGTGCTAGCAACTGGAAAGCAGTAATGGAATCTTGGTGTAGATAAATTTACTCTATGAGGACTGAAGCTATTGTTAATTCCCAGGGCCAGACTGGTTATCTAACAAAGGGTAAAGTACTTTTTATGTTACAATATATATTTATTTAACATTCATCTGTCAAAATGTATACTAGGAAAAATGGTCTGTGAATTTTGTTATTGAATTGAATTTAAAATTTAAAACCTTTGGATGAATTGTTCATTACAGTCTGGGGCTATTAGAGTTCAGGTGGATGCTTGATTCTTAGAAGTTCTTATGTTTACATGGAATTAGAGGTGGTTCTTAAGATGCTGTCGTTATTTTCTTCTGTATGTTTTTGCCCTGAGATGTTTTACATGTACTTGAGTTTTTAATCCAGATGTCTTTTGATCCTTAACTGCTTAAAATGTGCCTCTTATACTTTGAGACATTCTTATATTAGATGGAAAATCAATTAAAATAATTTGATTGGATTTGAGTTGAATACTGTGATAGGTCTTTTGTTTGATGATGTGTGGTGTAAGCGCCCAGGACCACATCTGTTGTTGTTTAGCGGTTGCCTGGAAGTCGGTGCACACTCGCACGGATACAGGACCGCTGCAGTGCCCTCCATGGTCAGTGTTTTTAGGGCAGGCTCTTTGTTCTGCAGTGGAATTTCTAAATAAGCAATCAGAACAAAACCATAGGGATCATTCTATTGTAATTCTTAATAAACTTCTCAGCTGTAGATAAGACACTGTGAAGCATAATATGAATACAGTGAATTCTGCATAGGGACACTACTTACTGGAAAGATGGTTGCCTTAAATAATGTCTCTAAACTCAGAGTCTGGAAAGATTGGAATTTCCATTTAGTCTCTTCAAAGAAGCAGGTTTGGCTATATTTTATAAGATAGGTGTGACTTTGAACCTGTTCTCTTTTACATTTATTAATACCACAAATTTTTCTCCTCATGCGAAAATAACAAGAGCTTTCTAAAGGAATTTAAGACTAGCACTTACTTGATTCAGAGTCAACTGTGCTAATCATTTTAATCATTTTCCTCCCATAACATTAGAGCACAGTTTCATCGAGTTCCAGTGTAGCTTCTATTATTGGCTCAGTTTTCCTTTCTAGACATTTCTAGACTAGAGATGGATCCATGTTAAGCATAGTATCTTACAGTTTACCACAAAGATGTTCTCTTGGGATATTTTGTATATTCATTTCCCAGCTTTATACTGTCTCCAGTTCTTACCTTTATACTTTTATTAAACTTTTCATTGTTAAATTAGAAATATAGTTGAGATTCCTAGGACTAGTAGCAGAAATAAAGGACTGGTATGAAAAGCCCCCATTTATTGAATTTTGCCCAGTCACCATAGAAATTCATGCTTAGTTGTTCTGATAATGGAAATGGAATTTACTGTGTGGTCAGGGTTCCTAGTTTGAGTTTAATTTCTGTTCATTTGCTTCCCCTGCCCTTTTGGTAGGTGTAGGAATGCAGTGTGTTAAAATTGGGTAAAGGAAAAGGGGAAAAGGAGTTGAGGAAGGTTCCTAAGTCTAAAATAAGATAATTCGTATGTGTACAATTGAGCTGAAATTGCATCAGACTTCTGGATGCATCACATGTGTGCCAAGTTGCTTCAGTCATATCCAATTCTTTGCGAACCTATGGACTGTAGCCCACCAGCCTCCTCTGTCCATAGGATTCTCCAGGGAGGAATACTGGAATGGGTTGCCATGCCCTCCTTCAGGGGGTCTTCTTGACCCAGGGATCGAACCTGCATTGGCAGGTGGATTCTTTACCACTAGTTCCACCTGGGACGCATTAGTTTACTGAAAATCTGAATGACTAATTTATATTTTTTGTTATTTTATTGGACCACTGTGTTATTTATTCACATTCCCTCAAAGGTTCTCAATTGACACTTTGAGAAAAGCAGAGGCAGAAACACTTTTTCCCCCAAATAAGCTTTAAGAAATTGACAAATTTCCATTGTGCTAGTTTTACTATTATAAACAACCTTGTGACTATCTCCTTGTCATAAATTCCTAGAGGTGAAACTGTTGGGTAAAGGAGATGCCTGTTTTGAAGATTTTTGGTATATTTTATCAAGATGCTTTCCAGAAAGAGCTGATACATTTGTGAGTCCAGCGAGTGTCAGTGAGGGCACATCTCCCCACACTGTATCGAGACTGAGTAATATCAGTGCATTTGGGGGTCAGTCTGGGGTAGGTGCAGAGTGGTATTTTAAAGCTTGCATCTCTTTTGTTTCTGATGACTTGATTCCCCCTGCCCCTGCCCCTGCCCCTCATATCTTGGCTTTTAAAATTAGCTTTTATTTTTGTCAGAACTTTACTTGGTGTAAATGTTTAGGATCTGTAAAACTTATTTTGAAAAATGAGCTCACTTCCACACCCCTCCCCACCCGGCTGAACTGCTCTCCAGTCCCAGTTGATCGATTTTCTGTTTACTTCCAAAGCACTAGATAACATGCCTATACTGCCACTTCCCGTTCTGCAGATTTAGTCATTATGTCATGATTTCCTGCTTTGGAGGGGAGGATCGCTTTGCTTCCCTGCACTCAGCCTCTTAGGTACACGCATGCCTCCCTTCAGCTCTTAGGAACTTGACTTCTTCAGGCAACTGCTTGTTTCCAGCCCCACCCTCACCTCTTCCTGGAGCCTCCGTTTGCTGTGCCATTGAGGGAAAGGATGAAAGACTCCCCATGTTGTCGGTTTAGTGGAGTTTTAGGAGGAATGGATATACTAGTGTGTGTTCCATCTGCCTTCTTTCACTGGACATCCTTTTTTGTGTCTTTTAGTGATCATTTAATTGAGTAATGGTTAAAATTATGGGCTGTCGATTCAATATTGTCTGAATCCTACCATTGCTGTTTACTAGCTGTGTGACCTTCCACAAGTTGGTTAAAATCTTTAAACCTGGTTGTTGTTGTTTTTTTTCCATTTGTGTAATAGAATTAACAGGATAAAGCCCGGGAATTAAGTGTGAGAAGGCATGTAAGATCGCCTCTGGCAGGATCTTACTATCTGCCCGGCACTTCCTGAGAACAGATTTGTCTCTGCTGTTAGTCCTGTGAATTTCTTGCTCATGACCTTTGCCCAGTTTCCACTGGAATGCTTGTCTTCCTTCTTGACCAGTGGTGCCTTTTATACAGCTGGTCATTGGTCTTTTAATATATAGTACTTGGGTGTGTAATCATATGCATACTATTTTACATTTTGATCTCTACTCATTGTCAGACTTACGTTTTTGAAAGATAACATGATAGGTAATAAGAAAGAAGATGTGTTGTGGTAAAATGGCACATTATGATAATAGTTGGGACAGTTGATAAGGGGGACCTCAGAGGCTAAATGTAAAGAAATGATTATATTCTTCATGTCAGAGAAATATCTTTTAAAACCCTTTAACTCTGTCTTGCACTAGTTTATTTTGTGAGTAAATTACCTCAATTTTTAAAAGCCTTCTTGAATGCTCTTCTCATTACCTACCCAGGTGGGTTTCGTCTGAAAACTTAGAACTCTCATTTCCAGTTTCTACTTTAATTCTTATTTCTATGAAATTAGATCCAAATATAACTCTTGAGGGATAAGATTCACATATCCCCTAAATTAATGCTGTGTTAGCAGATTTGCTTTCTTTTGAGGGTGGTATGTAATATGGAGATAGTAGATATGTAGATATTTCAGAGTTATGGATACTTAACTCACCCTTGTAAGTTTATTTGATTTTTGCTGGTTTGTCATTTTAGGCAGCATCAATTTATTGTTTTATCTTCATTCATTTTGTCTTAGTTTTATGATTAATTAATTTTATAAATCTTTAAGCAACAGTTCACTGAAATTTGATCTCTCCACAGATTCAAACCAGGATGTAGCACTTAAACTTGCCCAGGAGCGAGCTGAAATAGTTGCTAAATATGACAGAGTAAGTATTCATCAACTCTTTAAGTCATTTTTATCTTCAAAGATATAAACAGAAGTGGATTTGCTTTTTGGAGGGCTTAAATTACAGAAGCAGTGTGTTTATTTCCCATTACTGTTGAAGCCCTCTAACTTCTCTGACTCTGTCTCCGTAGCTTCTCTCCCCCCTTCCCTCTTCCCCAGCCACGCCAGTCACTTGCTGTTCTCCCAGGCTTGCTTCTGTCTCAGGCCTTGGCACGGGCTGTTTCTTCTGCCCAGAACACTCAAGTGCTGGATACCCTCATGCCCTTTGCCTCCTCTTTTTCTTTGCCCAATGCTACCTCTTGGTGAACTCTTCTCTGACCACACTGTTGAATAGCCCCCTCCATCTTCTGGCTCTCTCTGTCCCCTTTCTCTTCTTTATTTTTCACCATAGCTTTTAAAATGCCAGCATACTTTTTATTACATCTTGTTGCCTGCTCTCCTTCTTAGAATGTAAGCTGTCTGAGGGTAAGAATTTTTCTTGTTTGATTTGCTCTTGTATCCTAAATACCTACAACAGTTCTGGCTCATACTAGGTATTCAATAAATGTTTCAGTTACGTTAGTATATAGAGTTAAATAACCATTTTATTAAATGTGATATTGAAAATTGGAAACGTGGATCTGAAATTTGAATTGGTACATGATGTATAATCTCTAGCTTTTTATCCTTAAGTTAGTTGTGAAATCTGGTGTTTGATGCCCCAGAATATCACAATTGTTGACAATTTACTTATGTCCTTATTAGTACCTTTTATCTCTTGATATCTGTAATGAGTTGTAGCTGTGATCTATAAATGTCATGTTTTATATTTATATTGGTTGCATGTAGTTTTGTATCTGTTATTTTTGATGATTTGTGAGAATGACAGGAACATGAAATTATAGAAGGCCGTCTGGACTGCGCCCTACAAGGACATGCAGGCAGGGCTCAGCTTAACAGTCTGTTCCCAGAGTTTGTTTTTAAGTTGCTTGTTTGAAACATCAGATACAGTTTCCTATTATTATGACTAGGTTTTAGCATACTCTGTAAGAAACCTAATTAATTTATTTAACTGCTTAACTAATTTAAAACCAATAGAACCATCATTCATTCAGGCTTGCATGCATTTTTTTCCTGCAGTTAACACTAAGTGACCAGATCAGGTGTCATGCTAGGCCTTGGGGAGTCACTGTACAAATATGAGTTACAGGGGTGCGTGGCCCACAAGGTTCTCACGGCCTTTGTGGAGTAGAACGCATGAGCTGACTGTTGTAAACACCCTCAGGTGGAGGCTTCATGAGACAGTCAGGTACAGACTGAAATGTGAGGGACGGTGTAGACCCTTGTGGGGCTCCTACTCTCATCAGTGCTGGTTCACAGCTCAAGAGGGGAATGTGATGGGCAGTGGGCTGAGGACAGAGCGCTGGGCCCCCCCGCACTCAGGAAAGACCCACGAGGAAGCCAGCACAGAAGAAAGAGTAGGGAAGGGACGGGAGAACCAGGACCTGGTGGTGTCGTGAGGTTGTGTGAGCAACAATAATGAATGCGCCGGAAAAATTCACTCGATGAGGATGCTGGAGTGTCCATGGGTCTGATGCTGGGAGGCCGTTTTGACCTTGGCAAGGACAGTGTCAGGGCCAGTGGAGCAGGGAAGTGGGGAAGAAGAGAGGCAAAATAGGTGGGCCGCTCTTCTGAGAAGTTAGGATGAAAAGGCGAGACATGGTTTTTTCTAACCCTTGTTTTTTGGTCTTTTTAGGAAATCATTCAGTTTTATACATCCCCAGTAACACTCTGCTTTGTCCCCTTCTATAGGGACGAGAAGGTGCAGAGATTGAACCTTGGGAAGATGCTGATTACCTTGTTTACAAAGTCACGGATAGATTTGGCTTCTTACAGTAAGTTGCATAGTTTGAAAGCTGGCTTTTAAAATTAGGTTTCTGTGGTCACCTATTGCATTGATTCTCTTTGTTTTTAATATCATTACTGTGGTTAAGACTCCAGGATTAGTCCTGCAGCCTGCTTTTTTTTTTTTTTTTAGTTAAATTCCTGGCATTTTTTGACCTCTGATTGAAATTGAACTATAGCTAAGAATATAATCTTCAATATTCATTGTGTTTTAAGAAGAACATTAAGTGCAATAAATGAGTTATATTAATAGTTTAGCAGAATTAAATGGAAATCAATAACAACTTGTATTTCAAAACTAATTATAAGGCATTTTATTTTATATAAATACATTTAAAAAATAATTAGCAGTCAGAACGTCAGTGTTATGCAGCCTAAAAATGAGCATTGGAAAGAAATACCATTGATCTTCCTTATGGTTGGAAGTGTGTTTGTGTTATTGCTTCACAAAATTAATTCTCTTTATCCTGAATATGTTGTACAAAGAGTTGAGAAAGATCTGGAGCACTGGAAAGTAGTTAGAGTAGTTTGGACCCTTGTACCTGCACTGTTAGGAGTCTGTGGGCTCTGGTGCCAGCTTTGTTTTAACAGATTCCCCAGGCTGGGGACTCTGCTACATCTCTATAGTTCGTTTGGTTCCATACAATTTAGTAATTACCTTGCCACTTGTTCACATTTTCCCCAGTCTTCATTTATTATGAAGAGGGAAAAGCCAGGGATTTTTAGTTTATGACACACGATTACATTTCGAAGAAAAAAATAAAATTTCTTAGGGGGTTCCTAGCAGTAACTTTTTAGTACTCAGACATTCTTTTTTCCTTTCTGTTCAGATTTCTTGGATTTAGGAAATATTTTGTTGTATCATGTTTTTCTCAGGGTTTCTCAAGCAAACAAAACGGTTTTGGGAGATAGAGAATGTGTGCTGTTCTTCTGGCTTTGCTGGTCTCAGTTAACTGTTTCCTGCCTTATCTGTGAAACAGAAATCATTAACTGCTCTGCATACTTAGGGCTGCTTGAAGCTTTGAAGAAATAAGATGACAGAATACTACCTACAGCTCTAGACAAACTCAGGTGTTATTGTGCTACCTAATGATATGAGCATATCCAAAATGTTCTCCTGAATAGTTGTAATTAGAAGACTTTGAATTTCAACAGACTAACAAGAGCAGTCTTTAACCGTGATGAAAACACTATTCTTAAAGGAAACCCCCACTTCCACTTTTTTATAAGTAAATCAGACAGCCACAAATGAGGCAGGAAGTGATTTTTACCTTTGTGTGGGTTTGTGTGCAGATCTGAGGTATGTGAATACTGTTTGAAGGATACTTTGAGCATTTGGCACCGTCAATATCAGTGGGTCCCCAAATTTCCTGCATGTTAGAATTAGCTGGAAAATGCTTGTTTGTTTAAATAGATTTCTGGGTTCTATTTCAGATTTTGATTGACAAGGTAGGCTCCAACTCAGCTATTTTTGACCTCTCCAAGTATTTGTGCTGGCAGTGAGCCACTCTAAAAGATGTTTTTATCAAGAAAATGGTCTAATGCAGCACAAAATAACACGAAAAGGGCTTCCTGATGGCTCAGAAGGTAGAAGAATCTGCCTGCAATGCGGGAGACCTGGGTTTGATCCCTGGGTTGGGAAGATCCCCCGGAGAAGGGAATGGCAACTGTCTTGCTGTATCTCACAGTGCACACTGAACCCAGGGTAGGCAAGGCATGAGCTAAGAGGCTGGAAGAAGACCCGAGGAGCCGTAGGAACTGCAGACATGTTTATTCTCTCCTCTCACAGCTGATGCAACAGACATAGCATAACCTAACACAACACAACCTCTCTCCTGGCTGATGCAGCAGCTGGAGCAGCAGACACGCTGTGTTCTCCCCTCTCACGGCTGACCCAGCGGACACAGCCATGACGCAGCCCTGAACACTGCCACTTCCTAGCTCACATATGCATGCAGTACCTCCTGACGTGCGTGTTCAGTGCTGTAAATGACCTCAGCTGTTACACAGTCGCTATTTACAAAACGTGGGCTAAGAGAGCCTGAACACACCATCTTGGCTAACTTGCTCTCTCCCCAGAGCAACCCACTCCGGTATTCTTAACCTGGATAATTCCATGGACAGAGGAGACTGGCAGGCTACAGTCCATGGGGTCCCAAAGAGTTGGACACGACTGAGCAACTAACTTACATTCCGAAAGGGCCTGAGAGTTACCTCATTGCTTACAACGATGAGGTTCTGGCCCAGAAGCCTCACCTGTATTTGGCAGTCTAAAATTCACACTCAGTTATTCCACATTTGTTTTCACCTTTGTGCTCAGGTCCATTTGTCTCTAGTGGGAAACAGACCAGTGATTTCCCTTAATAATATTAGCTTGTATTTATTGAGCACTTACTGTGTGCTGGGCACTGTTCTAAGCTGTTTACGTGGATTATTCCTTTCAAAACCTCTTAGACATAGGTCTTCTTTTTATCTTTCTTAAGATGGACGGAAGCACGGAGAGGTCAACAGCTTGCCTGGGTTCTGTTTGCAGTAAATGTCAGCTCCGAGGAACTGACCTTGGCAGCTCACGGCAGAGCCTGAGTTTGGAACTTCTGCATTCTACTGCCTGTTACTATTACTCCTCTGTAGTTTTAATAAGAGAAATATCATTGACGCTCTTTGACATGCCTGGAGGAAAATTAAAGGGGAAAAGAAGAGTGCCTAAGAAGGGGGCCTGTTTGAAATGATTCCTCACCTGAGATGGACGCTTAGATAGTGGTGAGCTCACCCAGTCTTTGGAAACGAGGCCGAACCAGTTCTCAGGCCAGCCCACTGAATTTTTTATTTACTCCATGACGCAAAGCTAAAGCAGGCCCTATGAAGGAAAATGATGGACATAGAAATGGGGTTTAGTGTGATGTTATGCTTTATTGAATTCCACACAAGTCTTTGGTTTTTGTGACAGCGCCTCCTTTCAGTGAGATGCTTTGCTCCGAGGTTGCTGCTGGTGCCTCTGATTGCCGGTCACTGTAGACTGGGGTTTTCTACACTATTGAATAAAGTCACCTGGTGCAGGCGTCTAGCCCTTTCTCCCTCTCATACCTCAATCAAAAGAGCGTTTCTTGCTGCTGTTTTAGTTCTCTGTAATTTTTGATTGGTTCTGTGGTAAACACAGGTTTTAAGTGTCAATATCAATAAAATGGTACAGAGTAACTTTGTAGCCTTCTCTGAAGGCTGCTGACTTCATGTATAATGACAGTTTTTGTAACTTAAATTACTTGTTATATGAGAAGAAGGATGACCATAATTAACAAACACGGCACAGGACAAACTTGGTTTTATAGCAGATTTCACAATAAATAAAAAAACTGTTGGCAAACCAGCCTGGCTTGCTGGTGGAACAGGATCATCTTTGTTTAGTATGCAGAAATGGGGAGCTGTCCCCAGCTATGTGCCTGTGATGGACTTGCATCTGGACAGTGGAGAAGTCCAGCTTATATAAGAACTTAGAGAACTTTAAGCATTTGAACTTTCAACTTTTTTTTTTTTTTCAAAAATAGCCACTGCTCAACAAAGAATGCTTGGTATTTGAATAATGATAGATAATGCTTTTGGGCCACAAGTTATTAATAGAAGAATTCCAAGGAAACTTTTTCAAAAAAAGATAAAACTAATACCAAGCCTCAGATTTTCAACCATTTCTTAAAAAGGTGTATACATTGTCTGAAGTTTAGTATAACTATATAAATACTTGAAAGCCAGAATAATGGTGTTTTTGTTAAAGAGTATCTGTTTTAATGACAGGGCAGGGCCTTGAGAGCTCCTTCTACCCATCCAATAATTTTGACTAGTATTAATCTAAGACAAAATTTGCTACAAAATCTGAAGTGAAATTTAGTCAGTATATTGAGCTGATTTTAACAAGTTGGTTAACTTTTATGTTTCCAAATGAAACTTGATCTCGTAGTTACAGAAATACTCCACCTGAGCTATTGAAAAACCACAAGTACATACAATCTAATTAGTAATCCCTTTAAGCTTGCTAGCAGATTGAAAAAAACAAATAGATCCAGTAAGGTCCCTGTGTTTCCAGCTATGACTGTAGTTGTTTTTACTTAGTGTATTTCTGCGAGGCATAGCTTCTTGCTATTAGCTTGGTGTTTTCTTTAAGCAGCCTCTAGGTGCCTCTTTTCATTAGAGGACAAAGCTTTGTTTTCTAAAGCAGGGGTAGGCAGACATCTCCATGAAGACTAGATCTTAAGTACTTCTTGGCTTCTTGTGAACCGTATGGTCTTTGTCACAGCTACTGAACTCTACAACGGTGGCATGAAAAAAATCATGGACAATACGTAAATGAGTATGGTGGTGTTTATGGGAAAACCTGAATAAGCTTTTTGGGCAACCCAAAGCAGCTTAAAGACTTGAACATAAGACCTGAAGCTCCTAAAAGAAAACTTACCTGATATGCACCGACTCGATGGACATGAGTTTGAATAAGCCCTGGGAGTTGATGATGGATAGGGAAGCCTGGTGTGCTGCACGTCATGGGGTGGTAAAGAGTCAGATACAACTGAGCAGCTGAACTGAACTGAAGCTCCTTGTCATTGGTCTCTGTGATGATTTTTTGAAGCTCCTTGTCATTAGTCTTGGTGATAATTGTTTGGATTTGATGCCAAAAGCAAAGTCAAACAAACAAACAAAGCAAGTGGAACTACATCAAAGTAAAAGCTTTCTGCATAGCAAAGGAAACCATGAACAAAATGAAAAGGCAGTCTACTGAATGGGAGAAAAGACTTGCAAATCATGTATCTGATAAGGGATTAATACCCAAATTATATAAAGAACTTGTATAACTCTGGCCAAAAAAAAACCCTCCAAACAATCCAAGAATGAGCAGAGGATCTGAATAGATACTTTCTATTCAGTAAATAGATACTCGATATACAGATGACAAACAAGTCCATGAAAGTGTGTTCAGCATCACTAATCATGAGGCAAATGCCAATCCAAATCACAGTGCAGTATCACGTTGCTCCTGTTGGAATAGATATCATCAAAGAGACAAGAAATAAGTTTTGGCAAAGATGTGGAGAAAAGAGAACCCTTGCACACTATTGGTGGAAATTAAATTGATACAGCTGCTATGAAAAATAGTATGGAGGTTTCTCAAAAAAATTGAAAATAGTGCTGCCATATGATCCAGAAGCTTTACTTTTGAATATGTATCTGAAAGAAATGAAAACACTAACTCAAAAATATATCTGCATCCACCATGTTCATTGTAGCATTACTCTCCGTAGCCAAGACACAGAAAGAACGTAAATGTCCATCAACTACTAAATGGAAATGTGGTGTTTATCTGCAGTGGAATATGATTCACCCATAAAAAAGAAGGGAATTCTACCATTAGCAACAACAGATAAACCCTGATGGAACTCTACTAAGTGAAATCAGTCAGAGAAAGACAAATGCTCACTTGTATGTAAAATCTAAAAACAGAAAAACCCAAACCCATCCATACAGAGAACATATTGGTGGTTGTCAGAGGTGGGTTCGTTCTATAGGATCTGCCTGACGTAGACCATGTGGCCTGAGCAGATGCTTCCCGTCTTCCCATAGACACATGCAGTGCTTGGTTCTGGTTCAGTGTTGACAGCAGGCACGGTTAGGCCTGTTATCTAGTGAATGGGAGGGCGCTGAAGAGGTTGACCTGTGGTGGCAGCCAGAGATGGCATTCCATTTGCAGTTAGGAATGTTCAGTGTTAGGTCAGGATATGCTCAAGTCAGCCGCATGGAAGGTTGCTCTTGCCCTGGGCAGCCCACTCAGCCCAGAGATACCACTCTTGGTGTACCCTTAGGTTGCCAGATTTTTTCAAGATGTCCCTGCTGACCTTATCATTCAGCAAGTATGTTCCAGTGATGTCCACAGGCCTTCTTCTGCTAGTTAGTGAAGAATGGATGTGTGCCATTCATACATCACTGACCCCAGTAGTCAGGTTACAGATTAGCAGGGAAAGTCAGACTAAGAGCGTAACAAAAGCTATTTTAAAAAGGAAAAGAAAAAAGATGAGTAGCCACTTATAAAAAAGCAACTTATGTTTAGTCTTCAAAATTTCTTTTCTTCTTGAGAATTGATTTCTTAGCCTGTTTTTCATAAACTCTTGCACAATCTGAAGATAGATACATATCTAAGTTTGAACCCACTGGGTTAGATAATGCTGAACATTTCTGTATTAGGGTAAGTGATGGTGACTGAGTGAAAATGTTAGTTTTCTTATCTGTGAAATGACGGGTTGTACTAGCTCTCTGAGATCTCCTTCGGCTCTTAACACTTTGTGGTCAGTTTTGTTGCTATAGCTTTATGCTTCTCCTAAGAACTCTTCAGGGTAGCAAAAGGATGCTTTTGAGAACGCTGGACTCTTGTATACTAATGTGTTGTGTTCTTAAAAGTGTTATTATCTAGTATGAAGAAAAAGGCAAACATACGTATAGATTTTGTCAAAACCAGACTTCCCTGGTGGCTCAGGTGGTAAAGAATCCGCCTGCGATGTGGGAGACCTGGGTTCGATCTCTGGATTGGGAAGATCCCCTGAAGAAGGGAACAGCTACCCACTCCAGTATTCTGGCCTGGAGAAGTCCATGACAGAGGAGCCTGGCAGGCTACAGTCCGTGGGGTCACAGAGAGTTGGACACGACTGAGTGACTTCCACTCACTTGTCAAAACATTGATACCAGTGATAGAGCAACTCAAAGCACATAACACTGCTTATAGATACTACAGATGCTTGTTTTTACATTACTGACAGTTAATACAAGAGTCTCTGAATGTTTTATATTGAAGGTGATATCACAAAATTACTGTATCAGAGAAATGGATTTGATCTTTCATTGTACATCAAAAAGTTACTCTTTTAGAAGTTTTGAAAAATGAAGCTTTGCCTGTTTACAGAGTAAAAGTTATAAGTTTTCTTTTTAATTCTTAAATCTATGGGAGGCAGTTTTATTTCCTTATACTGATTGTTTTGAACACTCATTTGTTATGGGCTACAGTTTGAGACAGAGTGGAGGTGATGGTTGTGGATAGAGGTTGACAAATGATGGCCTGTGGGCCAAATCCAGCTCCCCACCTGTCTTTGTAAACGTTGTATGGAAACTAAACCACACCTGGTTTACCTGCTGCCAGCATCTGCTTTCACAGTATGACATCAGAGTTGAGTAATTATGAAAAAGACTGTATGGTCCACAAAGCCTAAAATATTTGCTGTTTCAGTATTTACCTTTGCAGGAAAGGGTTGTTGACCCCTGGACTAGAGCAGTCTTGTCCAGTGGAACTTTCTGCAGCGATTGTGGAAGTGTTCTCACCTGTAACCGTACTGTTGAGTGCGGTAGCTGAGTTATGGCTTATGAGGCTGATGGCTGAACTTTTAATTTAACTTCATTTTATTTTACATTTAACATTAAACAGCCACCTGTGGCTAAAGATGACGAGATTGGGCAGAGTGGGTCTAGAGATTTGAAGACAAGAGATGTGGTTTCAGAATGTTGTTGTTTAAACCTCTCAGTCATGTCCCACTCTTTTATGACCCCATGGTCTGTAGTGCTCCAGGCTCCTCTGTCCGTGGGACTCTCCAGGGAAAAATACTGGAGTAGGGTTGCCATTCCCTTCTCTAGGGGATCTTCCTGACCCAGGAATTAAACCTGCGCCTCCTGCATTGGCAAGCAGATTCTTTAACCCTGAGCCACTTGGGAAACCTGTTTACAGAATAGGTCATTGTTATATATTGAATGTGGTGGAATGGAAGCTTACATAACTCTTGTGATGACAGGTAAATGGTTGGACATCATATGTACCTACAGATTTATAATTTTTTAAAAAAATTTGCCCTGATTTCAGCTATTTGACACCCATTGTTTTTCCTCTGCAGTGAGGAGGAGCTCCCATATCACAATGCAGCTATGGAACGGGTAAGTCCAGTTCTGTGTTCATTTTTCATTTCCGGGGAATTCCGCTCCTCAGAGGAAGAAAACTTGCCACTTTTGTGCTTGAGGATGCCCTTATTACCTGTCAGTGCTACTGTTCGTATTAAAATTTGACCCTCCGAATACCACTGTAAGAAAATAGTTAAATTAATGGTGAAACAACTTTAGATTTTATGGAACTTCTGTAGGGACTTGGGAAAAAGGAGGAGTGGCTATTAGCAGAGCCTGCACGTGGATGGTGGTTCTCCATCCAGGCCGCCTCAGGACGTGGGCCTGGTGAGCACACACACTCAGGAGCCCAGGTGTAACGTTGCCAGGACACCTCTCCAGCACCACACGGCTCCTACAGCTCTGGTCCAGACCAGCCGCTCTTTGCAACACAACTGTCACGGAGGTTTCCTCCACATCTCCCACAGATGACTGCAAAAAGAGTTTGCTGTAGTCAAATAAGTATGTTTGCATTTTAAAGACTTAAATATAGTAAACCTGCTGGGTTTTGGTAACTGAGTGGTTCCCCTTTCTTATCGCACTTGGCTGGGGCCTGGCTCCACAGCTGGGTTGCTGACACTTAGGGACTGATCGTTTGGAGTCCCATGGAGTCTCCTCCCCACCTCTCCATTTTCTCATCTACCAGAAAATGAGCTGTAAGGATTCATGCATGGAGAGGGAGACTGTTGATCAGGGACACTAATCTATTCATTTATATTTGATGGATAAACAAGGCAGAGTTTCACAAAATGGAGATAAAATTGGCACTGGAATTTGAAAAGCATTTTAGGGAATCTAAAATCAAAATCTTCTGAAAATTAATACTGTAGAATAACGTTGGATAAAATTGCTATTTTACATATGCCATGTAGAGACCCCTGTAGGTATTTCTTGAGGTTGAATTCTCCAGTGACTGCCTGATTCTGTTTGTGTCATGACCTTGATGTTTGGGCAAAGGAATTTCTTCTAATAAAGATGTATTACAGCTTAGCAACAATGTGTCAAGTAGGGGTCTAGAATCAAGGCAGTAGCCTGGAATATCAGGAAAACATGACACAGTTTCTGTTTCTGTCATGCTAGCTGTTGGGCAGTGACTGGAGGCAGGCCAGGGGAGACAGCTGAGGGACATAACCGTGGCTTTCAGGGCCTGGTATTCACGTCATGGGAGGGCAGTGCTGCTGGAGGAGAGGGCTGGTCCCTGCGGCCCTGGGTTGCTGGAGAAGGAAACAGTGGCACAACACTTTCTACCAGCTCTGCTCCTGGGGAGCTTGTACCACTCCGCTTGGACATGGACACAAGGGTTTTGCTGGTGTCCACCCTCTGGCCATCCTCTCTCTGTTAGTGTCCTGACCTGGCTTATCCTTGGACCCCCTGGATCCCATCACTGTTAGGTCTTGAACGCCCTCTCTTCGTGCCACAGGTCGGGACCTCCCCTGTCCTGCTGAGCTAACCTTCCTGCCCCTGCAGCGCTGGTGTGGCTCTGTGCCACCGGGGAAGACTCCCACCCAGGATGGATGGCTTTACTTTGCATCCAGGATCTCAGACTTCAGCTGCACCTTTGTGCCTGGCCTTCATGCCACGCCTTACCTGTGAATTTCTGCTCCGCCTTTAACTCGTGCCCTTTCCTCTTCCCCATCAGTCCCCAGTACCTCATCCTCGGCCTCGCTCAGCTGACTCGCTCGCTTGTGCTTCTCACTGCTCGTCTCCATACTGTCGCCCCACGTTGTCAGTTCCCAGCTCCCTCCCACACTGGGATGTGCTTGGTTGACCTCTCACTCTCACATGTTCTCTCTCTCTCTTTTTTTTATTTATTTTAATTGGAGACTAATTACTTTACAGTATTGTAGTGGTTTTGCTATACACTGAGATAAATCAGCCGTGGGTGTACATGTGTCCCCCATCCTGAACCCCGCTCCCACCTTGCTCCTCATCCCCTCCCTCAGGGTTGTCCCAGTGTTCCGGGATGACTGGTGTTGAGCGCCCTGTTTCATGCATCGAACTTGAACTGGTGATCTACTTCACATATGGTTATACACATGTTTCAAGCTATTCTCTCAAATCATGCCGCCCTCACCTTCTCCCACAGAGTCCAAAAGTCTGTTCCATACATCTGTGACTCTTTTGCTGTCTCCCATATAGGGTCATCTTTACCATCTTTCTAAATTCCATATATATATATGCATTAATATTACTGTATTGGTGTTCTTCTTTCTGACTTACTTCACTCTGTATAATAGGCTCCGGTTTCATCCACCTCATTAGAACTGATTCAGATGCATTCTTTCTAATAGCTGAGTAATATTCCATTGTGTATATGTACCACAGCTTTCTTATCCATTCATCTCCTGATGGACATCTAGGTTGCTTCCATGTCCTGGCTATTGTAAACGGTGCTGCAGTGAACACTGGAGTACACGTGTCTCTTTCAATTCTGGTTTCCTCGGGGTGTATGCCCAGCAGTGGGATCGCTGGGTCGTATGAAAGTTCTATTTCCAGTTTTTTAAGGAGTCTCCACGCTCTTCTCCATAGTGGCTGTACTAGTTTGCATTCCCACCAACAGTGTAAGAGGGTTCCCTTTTCTCCACATCCTCTCCAGCATTTATTGCTTGTAGACTTTTGGATGGCAGCCATTCTGACCAGCATGAGATAGTACCTCATTGTGGTTTTGATTTGCATTTCTCTGATAATGAGTGATGTTGAGCATCTTTTCATGTGTTTGTTAGCCATCTGTACGTCTTCTTTGGAGAAATGCCTGTTTAGTTCTTTGCCCCATTTTTTGATTGGGTCGTTTATTTTTCTGATATTGAGCTGCAGGAGCTGCTTGTATATTTTTGAGATTAATTCTTTGTCCGTTGCTTCGTTTGCTCTTATTTTCTCCCATTCTGAAGGCTGTCTTTTCACCTTGCTTATAGTTTCCTTTGTTGTGCAAAAGCTTTTAAGTTTAATTAGGTCCAATTTGTTTATTTTTGCTTTTATTTCCAATATTCTGGGAGGTGGGTCATAGAGCATCCTGTTGTGATTTATGTCAGAGAGTGTTTTGCCTATGTTTTCCTCTGGAGTTTATAGTTTCTGGTCTTACATTTAGATCTTTAATCCATTTTGAGTTTATTTTTGTGTATGGTGTTAGGAAGTGTTCTAGTTTCATTCTTTTACAAGTGGTTGACCAGTTTTCCCAGTACCACTTGTTGAAGAGATTGTCTTTTCTCCATTGTATAGTTTTGCCTCCTTTGTCAAAGATAAGGTGTCCATAGGTACGTGGATTTATCTCTGGGCTTTCTATTTTGTTCCTATTTCTGTTTTAGTGCCAATACAATACTGTCTTGATGACTATAGCTTTGTAGTATAAAGTCAGGCCGGTTGATTCCTCCAGTTCCATTCTTCTTTCTCAAGATTGCTTTGGCTATTCAAGGTTTTTTGTATTTCCATACAAATTGTGAAATTATTTGTTCTAGTTCTCTGGAAAATACCATTGGTAGCTTAATAGGGATTGCATTGAATCTCTTGATTGCTTTGAGTAGTATACTCTTTTTCACTATATTGATTCTTCTGATCCATGAATATGGTATATTTTTCCATCTACTTGTGTCATCTTTGATTTCTTTCATCAGTGTTGTATAGTTTTCTATACATAGGTCTTTTGTTTCTTTAGGTATAGTTATTCCTAAGTATTTTGTTATTTTCATTGCAGTGGTGAATGGAATTGTTTCCTTAATTTCTCTGTCTTCTCATTTTTAGTGTATAGGAAAGCAAGGGATTTCTTGTGTGTTAATTTTATATCCTGCAACTTTACTACATTCATTGATTAGCTCTAGTAATTTTCTAGTGGTGTCTTTAGGGTTTTCTATGTAGAGGATCATGTCATCTGCAGTGAGAGTTTTACTTCTTCCTTTCCAATCTGGGTTCCTTTTCTTTCATTTTCTTCTGATTGCTGCGACTAAAACTTCCAAACCTAGGTTGAATAGTAGTGGTGAGAGTGGACACCCTTGTCTTGTTCGTAACTTTAAGGGAAACACTTTCAATTTTTCATCATTGAGGATAATGTTTGCTGTGGGTTTATCATATATGGCTTTTATTATGTTGAGGTATATTCCTTCTATGCCTACTTTCTGAAGGGTTTTTATCATAAATGGATATTGAATTTTGTCAAAGGCTTTCTCTGTTTCTATTGAGATAATCATATGGCTTTTATCTTTCAACTTGTTAACATGGTATATTACATTGATTGATTTGCAGATATTGAAGAATCCTTGCATCCCTGGGATAAAGCCCACTTGGTTATGATGTGTGATCTTTTTAATATGTTGTTGGATTCTGTATGCTAGAATTTTTTTTTAGTTTTTTTGCATCTATGTTCATCAGTGATATTGGCCTGTACTTTTTTGTGGTATCTTTGTCTGGTTTTGGTGTTAGGGTGATGGTGGCTTCATAGCATGGGTTTGTGAGTTTACCTTCCTCTGCAGGTTTCTGGAAGAGTTTGAGTAGGATAGGTATTAGCTCTTCTCTGAACTTTTGGTAGAATTCACCTGTGAAGCCATCTGGTCCTGGGCTTTTGTTTGTTGGAAGATTTTGATTACGGTTTCGATTTCTATGCTTGTGATGGGTCTGTTAAGATTTTCTGTTTCTTCCTGGTTCACTTTTGGAAAGTTATACTTTTTTAAGAATTTGTCCATTTCTTCCAAGTTGTCCATTTTATTGTCATATGGTTGCTGACAATAGTCTCTTATGATCCTTTGTATTTCTGTGTTGTCTGTTGTGATCTCTCCATTTTCATTTCCAGTTTTGTTGATTTGATTCTTCTCTCTTTTTTTCTTGATGAGTCTGGCTAATGGTTTTTCTATTTTAATCTTCTCAAAGAACCAGCTTTTAGCTTTGTTGATTTTTGCTATAGTCTCCTTTGTTTCTTTTTCATTTATTTCTGCCCTAATTTTTATGATTTCTTTCCTTCTACTAACCCTGGGGTTCTTCATTTCTTCTTTTTCTAGTTGCTTTAGGTATAAAGTTAGGTTATTGATTTGATTTTTCTCTTGTTTCTTGAGGTAAGCTTGTATTGTCTTGTCCTCCAGAACCCCTTCTTTCCTCACCAGCTGCTCTTTCTTGGTTTCCTCTGCTTGTTCCTTCTCATCTCCTTCATCTTTATTCTTTCTACTATGCCCCAGGGCTCAGACCTGGAACTTCTCTATCTTGAAGTACATCTGTGAGCAAGCTTCCTATCTCAGCCAGTGGCAGCTCCACCCATCCAATTTGCTGTCTAAAATCTCCTGGGTTGTCTTTGATGTCCTCTTTCACCCCCACACCTCCTCTGTTAGCTCAGCTCACCATGAGTTCAGTCTGACACCTTCTCAGCATCTCCTCTGCCACTTGGTTCACTGGAGCCTCTTCGGGAGCTTCCAGCTCCCTGCTTCTGCCAGTGTGCACCTCCCCGCCCCCTTCTCCCCACTGTCTGTTTGCTCACTGGAAGAGAGGGAGGGATCATGTCACTTCTGAGGGGAGCGTGATGCCGACCCCCCATCTTCTCCACAGTAAAAGGGAAGGTCCTCAGAACAGCCTCAGAGCTACGCATTACTGGTTTCTGTCTCTCCCCTCTTCCTGTCTCTTGCTTTCCTGCAGGCCTCCTCAGTGGTCCCTGAATTGCCTGTCAGGTCCCTCCCCACAATCCCCCCACCCCCAAGAACCACAATACTGGGAGCTCCTCCCCGACACAAGCTAGCTACCCTCTCCATCCTTTCTTTCTCTCTTAGCACTAACACTGTCCAAGTTACTCAACGTTTTACTTACATCTGCATTTTGTCTGTTTCCACGCTAAGATGTAATCTCTCTAAAGGGGGTTTCCTTTGCTTTGTCCACTGTTGTAGCCACAGAACCCAGAGCAGGGCATGTAGTATGTGCTCAGTAAATGGTGGCTGAGTGAATAACCAGGTGAACATAAGGATGTGTTCTGTCATGAAACACGGAGTTAAAGCCCGGTGGAGCTTGTCCTTTTGAATGTGACAGTGCGCTTTATTCGAGAAATTATAGAGAAAAGAGTTGGAAGGTGTCTTTCAACAAAACATGTCCATATTTGGGAGAATAAAAATCTGGCATCCCATTACAATACTGACTTTTTTCTCCAGTGCCTTCTCTCTCCCCTTTCAAGATGATTTCCTGGTCCAGGAAATTCAGACGTATGGGAATCAGTAGTATAGATGATTCAAAAAATGTGACTGTGAAGGAAAGAAGAAATAAGAGACAAAACATTGTAGAGGATACATGTTTGAGGGAGGTTTTTGTTTTTTAATTTTTTTTTTTTTAAAGAGACTTGCCTGTACAGTAAAAGACCTCTTTACCCATTGGAATTAAAGTTGCAATTAATGGCTTGTTTAAAGAGTTCAATATACTAGGAAACCACTAAAAAAGGACATGCATACCTTAACAGCTTAACACAAGATAGTTTTATATTCCCCATCGGTCTGTCACTGGGAGAGGGGGTTCTGAGGCTGCTGGCTGAGATACCGTTCTACCCTCGTCCATAAACTGAGCTCACATTGTGTGACCCACCTTTCACAGCTTTGGTTTCTTCAAAGTGGGGTGAGAACTCTAGAGACCTGAAAAGCAGTCTGAGGCTGGAAACTTTTTGGTTTATCCTGACTTCCCCCAATTTTTCTGGTTTCATCTTAGTCCCTGTGTTCTTCAGTGACTGCCTAGACCAAATGTCCAAGGTCTGCCATTTCTAGGAAACTAATAAAATTTTCTGCATATATTGCTGCATTGAATAAATCAGTGGAAACGATAGCCTTGCAGAAGCTACAAGTCATTTATTAGTCTTCACAAAGCACCCACTTGCAGCGTGAACTTCCTGCCTGCCATTTGAGAAGATTTGTACACTGATGTGTACGATGATAGTGCATCGTAAAGTCTCAGGGCTTTAGTTCCAGCTTTGTGATTTTTTTTTTTTTTTAACGTAAGGTAATTCTCTGTTGAAATAGGGATAGAAGAAATCAGGCCCTCATGAGAGGATTGGTGTTGGTATTTGCAGAGTGCTTTGGATTCCCTCAAACAGGCACATTAACAAATAAACAAACACACTTATTATATATATTTACTCTGCAGAGAACACTGTTAATAATGGATTATATTGTTTCTTTGAGTTTATTGATTCTTTTAATAAGGAGGAAAGGATATGTAAAACTATGAATTTTCCTGGATTCAGCTATTCGTTTTTGCAGTGTGATATTTTGCATAGCTTACTGGAGCCTATTCAGATTTTTAAAGTTATATCTTATTATGTGCTGTGAAATCGTACTCAAAATACATGACTTTTCAATGTCATTCTTCTGTCAAAACACATCGCTACTTCTCGCAGTGCTTGTCCTCTCCTGACCTCTGCTGGTAAGGTCGAGGAATGCGTGGCGTGGGCCACCTGTCTTCAGTCACACATCCTGATATTCAAAAAAACATCTGGAGACTTGGACTTCGGTAAAGGTCTAAGATTTCTTACTCTAGAAGAGAAGACTGTTTAATATTCACCCATTCATTGTGCGTGTGGTTAGCCTTCACTGTCTAGGTTATTGATCGTGTTAGGAGCAGGAGGAGTGTCAGACCCAAATCAGGGCTACTCCACACTGGGTGGGTGATGCAGCAGCTGTTAAGAACTTCCTGTTCAACCTTCCTGCATGGGCTTAAAGTATAGTCTCAGATCACTAGAGATTGAGGCGACAAAGAAGATATTGGTCCCATTTTAAACCCTGCTTAAACCCTTTTAAACCCTTAAGCCCTGCTTGCCCCAGTGTGAGGGGCAATGCCAATTTAAGATGATCAGGTATCAAACTGCAAGCTTCAAATGGAAGTTTAGTCCTTCCCTGAAAACAGCTTCTGGGGAAAAATACACAAAATATACTGTTTTCATAGTCAGTGGAGGTAATGGAGAAAGAGCAAAGGGAACGTAGGATGAAGACCTCTGCATCATTTTCCTTTTGATATGTGTTGTCCTGACATTCTCAGAGGAGTAGAATTTTCTTGTGTTGGGCTCTCCTGTGTGATTTTAAAAACTGCAATGATGAGCACATCTAGTAGCCATTCCCCCTGAAGAAGTGCCTGTTCTTTAAAGAAATGGATGATCTAGGTCTAGGATAGAAAAAGTATAAAGAGAGCTGGAGTTAATTTGTGCCAGATTGGGCATGTCTAAAAGATCCACTTGAAGAGGCGAATCTACAACCAGGTGAGAGGCAGTGCAGCCAAATTTGGGACGACTTGGGCCTTGAAAAGAATGATGATGATGATAACGGATCATAACACATAGAATGAATAAAATAGTTGTTTACACCATCATTTCAGTTCAGTCGCTCAGTCGTGCCCGAGTCTCTGCGACCCCATGGACTGCAGCACGCCAGGCCTCCCTGTCCATCACCCACTCCTGGAGCTTACTCAGACTCGTGTCCATTGAGTCAGTGATGCCATCCAACCATCTCATCCTCTGTTGTCCCCTTCTCCTGCCTTCAATCTTTCCCAGTGTCAGAGTCTTTTCAGATGAGTCAGTTCTTCACATCAGTTGGCTAAAGCATTGGAATTTCAGCTTCAACATCAGTCCTTCCAATGAATATTCATGGTGATTTCCTTTAGGATGGGCTGGTTGGATCTCCTTGCAGTCCAAGGGCTTTCAAGGGTCTTCTCCAACACCACAGTTCAAAAGCATCAGTTCTTCAGCCCTCAGCTTTCTTTATAGTCCAACTCTCACATCCATACATGACGACTGGAAAAACTGTAGCCTTGACTAGACTATCTTTACACCATAGTGATATTAAAAATTTGGAGGGACTCGGGGGAAAGCCTTTTAATAGAAAAATATCAGTTAGTAATATAGAAAGAATGAGAGGGAGAAAAACCCCACAAAAATGGTAAAAAAAAAAAAAAAATTTACCACACACACATGAAAAAGGTAAAAAACCATTATTACCACCGTCAGAATCAGAATTGATTCAGGCAGAAATTATAGTGGATGAGAAGACCACTGAGTAGAGTTGTTAAGGAGCAGGGTGGCCATGTTATCTTAAAGTGCACCACTCAGATTACATATTAATTGCAAAAGGGCATGTCTCTGTTAGCAGAGAGGTTGGGCAAATACCGCTTAACCAAGGCGTCAAAAGTTGCATCACAGGTAGTGGCACAGATCAGCATGTGCTGCCAGTGGGTGCCACAGGGACCCAACTCTGTTATGTGGCGTTCCCACCAAACTCTCAGGGCGACAGTGGGGTGAAGTCAGAGAGTGCAGAGTAGACCCTTCAAAAACCAACATCACGAAAGACAAAAGCCAGCAGAGTGCTCTAGAGTAAAGGAAACTAAAGGGATGTCTGCTCTCCACCCCACCTAAAGAAAAACAGCTTTACAGACACTTTTGAGACTAACAGGGAGTTTGGTGTATGGATGGTTTATTACCAAATAATGAACCAACTTTAAGTTTCTCGAAGGAGTATGATAGTGGTATGTAGGATGATGTGTCCTATTCTTAGGGAAATATTTGGAGTGTTCATGATGTCTGATTTTTTAATAGATCAGCCCCCCCAATAAAAAAAGCACCCCAATATAAGTAGATTAAATCTGGCAAAATGTTAGTGATTGATGGATTTTGCCGAAACATAAAGAAGTATATGGTGCATTGGTCTTCCAACTTTTTGCTGGTTTGAAATATTTCAGTAAAGATTAGAGAAAGTAGGATGTTGGTGTATAAACTTAACAGAGTTATTTAATAGCAGTTTTGTATAGATTCCTAACAGAGGCATGAGACTACATTGTGTGTTGGGAATGACAGATAGTTCAAGATGACCAGGTCATCAAAGTAGCAGAAAACCAGAAGGTGAGTTTGTCATCCTGTGTTAGAGCCGTGTGTGTAGACATTTGAACTCTGTTTGTGATAATGGGTAGTTGTTGAAGGAGTTTTTAAACTGGGACTCACTTAAAAGGTCACCACAGTGTGGAGGCCTGCCCGTGAGTCCTTGCCCTTGTCTGGGGATGAGCACTGCCCCGCTCCCACCCCCCGGAACAGGCAGAGGATGTGATGGAAGCAGGAGACATGGGTGGGACCAGCAGAGTGCAGGTTGAGTCTGGAAGAAGATAAAGGGAAGACTGAAAAGCTAAGCTTTTAGGTTGATGACTTAGTGGCTGGTGGTGCTGTTAATTCGCAGGAGGGAAGCAAAGGGTAGTAGCATGTTTAGGAAAGTCCTTTTGGATGTGTGGAGTTTGACGTGTCTGCTGAACGTCTAGGTGCGGTTCTACCTTGCGGCTCTTGTTCTAGTGTCTTGGTGTCAGTGAGCCCACGGCAAGCCTGTTTTTCTAGAGCATATAAGTTCATACTTGTCACGTGTTTTCAGAATAGATTCTGGAGTTGCTAAGCTGTAGCATCTTTGCTGATAAAGTATATTTTATCTGCTTATTACAGATTCATGAGTGCATTCAAATCTGGTGTAGTTGATCTGACAGCGTTACAGAGTTAACACTTAAGCTTGATGGAATACTAATGTATAATTTTATACTGGTGTATAATTTTAAAATCCTACAGCCTGGGAGCTTTACCCAAAGATTTTCCTTTTTTTGTTGTAGGGGGAAAGGAAAGTATACTTAATAGTTCTTAAAACTGTGCATGTATGTTTTATGCTAGCATGTAAGAATGTGAAGCATTTATAATAATCTCTCTGTATATATAATGAGCGTTAGAATACAAAAATGTGCCTTTTAAAAAAAAAGGATAGCTGTTTCTTAAAGTGAGTTATTGGCAATTTAATAGTCATAAAAAGGAAAGATAGCAGGAGACCTGCTAAATCTCAGCAGGGTTTTTCCTGGCAAAGTATATGTTACTATGCTCTTGGGTTGGCTTGAATTATTTGGTGCTTTCCTGTTGGTGGAGAAAGGGATTGAGCTTTGAGGAAATCAGGGGAGGGAGTGGAGAACAGTAAAGTTACCAAATGGCTCCTTAGATCAGTCTTAATTTTTCACAGTTTGGCCTTCTCTGAAGTCACATTTAGCAGAAACATTAATTAGATTTCAGTGCCCTGCTGAGGTTTAAAATTAAACATATTTCTGGAACCATCTGTAGCATTTTATCACTAATAATATAATGAAGAATATGCTTAATCTTTTGAAAAATGAGAATCATAACAGTATCTTTTGCTCACAAGTAGTCATCTTTGGTTATGAAGAACCCATCAAAATTTTTAGAAGAGTAAAGAAGTAATTAAAGAGTTTTAAGGATATAATCCCCCTAAAGAAATTGTGTACAAATATTCTGATTGGTGAGGATCTTTGCCTAAATTCAGGATTTTCTTTGGGATTTTATACTTCTCTTGCATCTAAAAATACTGATGGTGGGCCTGTGCCATCTGCTTATTTGGGGCTGGATTCAACCAAGAGCTGAGATTCCCCCAAGGAGAGCCAGGACTGGGTGGAGGCAAGGGCCTACGACGCGGCGGCCCAGAGCACAGGTCCTGGGGCCAGACAGCCTGCCTTTGACCTGACCAGAGGGGAACATGGAGAAGTTGGTTGGCTCCTTTGCGCCTCTGTCTCCTTATTTGTGAAGTGAGGATGATTATGCCTACCTCATAGGGGTGTGGTGAGCATACATTTTTGAGCATAAAATGTCCCTTCAGAACTGTTCTTTCCAGTATGGTCTTCTGTTTCCTTTGCTCTTTAGATGCACCTTAATACACTTACAGAGGCCTTCAGGAAAGAACACGCTGCCATCTAAAAGAATTAACAAAACAGCAGCAGCTTACTCGCTTCTAGGAATTCTGTTGTTTTGTTCTCACAAAAGCTTGATCCCTAAGTGTAGACCCTGTGGCCCTTTTCCAGGCAGTGAGAGGCCACAGGCACCTTGGCCTTAGTGGAGGGAGGTGTCACTGGGGGAAGGAGGTCAGGTGTGCAGCAGCGGGGGCCGCCTGGACTGAGGAGACTCGCTCCCTGCTCGCGGCCCACCCGCATGTGCTTTCTGAGTGTAGGCTGGGCCCGCAGAGGGAAAGAACAGAGGTCTTCTTTTCTGAATGTACCAATCAGGCAAGTCGCTCTGCCACCATGAGAGTTAAGAGATTGGAGGGCAGGCCAGAGGACTGAGGGAAAATCCCTTCTCCTGGAAACCAGGGTGAGGGAGAAGCCTTTTTTCTACCATCTCCCCCCTTTCCTTAACCCCCTCCACCCCGTTCCCAGCTTTGCCCAGAGTCTTAATTCAGTGACAGTTGAGACCCCCGACCATATGTTCAGCCTCAGCTCTGGAAGCGTCCTCTTTTAGCCCCTCTGGTGCTGCATCATCTGAGAAGTGTATCTGTCAGTCCTCGGAATTCTACACTCGACAAAAACCCTAACAGTCTTCCAGCTCTTCACTCAGGCGCGCCTTCTCTGCCGTCCTGGGTGGGTGTCATTGCTCCCTCCACAGGATTTGAGTCGCCCTCTCTGCTTCTAGGCCCACCACTGCGTGTTCGTGTCAGGTGCGCGTGAGCAGATGATGAGCTTTCCCAAGGGCAGCAACAGTTACTTACTTTGTACAGTTTTCACTAGCATAATGCTAGTCATGTAATGATCTCCCAATAATATCCACTTCTCCTTTACAAAAACCACCTTTGTCACTGAAAGTATTAAAATGCCACAATTCAGTAAAATGTTAAAGAAGAGAATGGAATTTTGAAGTTGTGTTTTTTGTTGCTTCATAAAGATATTTCAGAATATTTTAAAATTTCCTTTGGCTTAACTTTGTAAAATACCCAGTGCTTAGTCGCTCGCTCAGTCATGTCTGATTCTTTGCGACCCCATGGATTGTAGCCCTCCAGGCTCCTCTGTCCACGGGGATTCTTCAGGCGAGAATACTGGGGTGGGTTGCCATGCCCTTCTCCAGGGAAAATACTCAGAGTTAGATTAATTTGAAATGCTAGAATATCTGAGTGACTCCTCTCTCTTTCCCTGTCTCTCCTGTGTGTTTTAACCTCAGCAAGAGAGTACGATTGATACAGCGGTAATCAGGTGTCCACCTATTTTTTAAAAAGTTAAGGTATTTGCTGGCCAATGTTGCATGACTTTTTTTGTAGTTCTCTTTTCAGCATCATTTTCCTTCACATTTTTTTTTGGTAATTCGTAAGTAAAAGAAGTCTGAAACAAACAATAACAATGAATTTCAATTTTATTTTTAGCAAAAGCACCTGGAAATTGAAAGAACTACTAAATGGTTGAAAATGCTAAAAGGATGGGAAAAATACAAGAACACTGAAAAGGTAATTAAAATGTTACTTCCTTATGAAACGATGCAAATTCAATGTTGATTTTCCCAGTAAAATTTTCTCTCTCATTATAAGAATATTGCACACATATTCTTTAAAAAAATTTTTAATTTTAATTTGAGTGAGTGAAGTAAAAGTCGCTCAGTTGTGTCTGACTCTTTGCAACCCCATGGACTATACATACAATCCATGGAATTCTCCAGGCCAGAATACTGGAGTGGGTAGCCTTTCCCTTTTCCAGGGATCTTCCCAATCCAGGGATCAAAGCCAGGTCTCCCGCATTACAGATGAATTCTTTACCAGCTGAACCACAGGGAAGTCCAAGAATACCAGCGTGGTATTCTATTAATGGATAGGTATTAATATCCTATCCATTCTCCAGTGGATCCTCCCAACCCAGGAATTGAACCGGGGTCTCTTGCATTGTAAGCGGATTTTTTACCAACTGAGTTATCAGGGGAGCTCCTGAGTGGAATGCCTCAAATTAGGAGTCTCTGTGCTGTCACAGAATGTTCAGTTTAGGCTGGTTGCAGGAATTGAGAGGACGCAGTGGACAGCCCAGCAGTCGGCAGGCTTTCAGGGGTGGAACTCGGCTGCTTGGTTACGTTGCTGCTTGTGATTTCGTTTCTTTCCATCTCCCTCCTCTGCCTTCTGTGGTGTCCGCTTCCCTCTGAACATGGCTTCCTTTTGGGGTCAGGATTACTGCAGTCACTCCTGGTTTGGTATCCATCTATCTTCCTGCTCAGAAAGCGAGAGGGCAGGTTTTGTTTTGAAAAGTGTTCTTGAGGGGCAGGAGCGCTTTCTTGTCCTAAAGCATCTAACAGACCTCCCTCCTAAATCTTTTTGCCCTGCATTGAGTTTGGGTTGTTCTAAATCATTTTTTTTTAATGCATACATCTATTAATATTCCTGCTAACCTTATCAGAAAAGTCTTTAAATATTGTTAAGTTGTGAAGTTCCTAGTGGGCGAAGTTTTCCAAAATTCTAACTTTTGCTTGAAAAGGTAAAACTTATCCGTGGCAAAAATATTGTCAAGTATTTTCCTTAAGAGGTTCCCAGATGGCTCAGTGGTAAAGAATCTGCCTGCCAATGCCAGAGACTCAAGTTTGTTTCCTGGATCGGGACGATCCCTTGGAGAAGGAAATGGTAACCCACTCCAGTATTCTTGCCTGGGAAATCCCTTGGAAAGAGGAGCCTGGTGGGCTACAGCCCATGGGGTCTAAGTTGGACATGACTTAGAGACTAAACGGCAACATATTTTCCTTAAAGTAACAGGCTTACTTCATTTATTTATTTTTTTTACCTCATTTATTTTTGAGCAACTGTCTGCTAAACATACAAGTCTCAACAACCGTGGTTTGTTAGTGTCATTTTTTCAGACTAGTTTCCTTGACAAAAGCAGTTGGTTCAGATCGCAGTTCAGTTTCATAAATGCTCTTACTTGAGGCTGGCACTGTGCTCTGTGTGTCCCGCCTCATCACCCAGAATATTAGTAAGACATGTGTTCAGGATTGAGATTGAGTGACATTAATAGTCTCCTCTGCCTCATTAAGGGCGTTGCTAAGTGCACTGCTGCGGCAGCTGCTGCTGAGTCGCTTCAGTCGTGTCCGACTCTGGGCGACCCCGTAGACGGCAGCCCACCAGGCTCCGCAGTCCCTGGGCTTCTCCAGGCAAGAACACTGGAGTGGGGTTGCCATTTCCTTCTCTGATGCGTGAAAGGAGAAGTGAAAGTGAAGTCGCTCAGTCGTGTCCGACTCTTAGTGACCCATGGTCTGCAGTCCACCAGGCTCCTCCAGCCATGGGATTTTCCAGGCAAGAGGACTCTGTTTTAAGCTGTGATCAGAGAACACAGTGATTGCCCACACAGTGCTTCTCCTGCCTTAGTTTGTGCCGAGGTGCCAGGAGCTTCAGCTTTTGTGAGGAGGCATGAACTAAGGTTTTCTGCTCCCAGTGCCAGAGGCAGCATAGGCAAAGAGGCCAGCAGTGTTTAGGTGTAGTTCAGAAAACAGTTTGTGTGGCCCGTGCCTTGAGAACTGCTGACAGCTAAGCCTCTGTTTCCTCATCTTTGAAATGGAGATAATAATACCCATTTCAAAGAGATGCAGATTTCATGATCTTATGCATGTAGGCCGTTAGGCATTGCACCTCACGTGAAGTAAGTATTCACTAGCAGTTTTTTGAAGGGAGGTTAGACAATTCAAAAAAAATTTTTTTAAGAGAAAAAAGAAATCTTCCATAATCTTACAACAAAACACTGAGTTAACGGTTAACGCTCTGTCTGTTTCCTTGCACTTTTTCTCTATGCAGTGTATATACATTTTCCTATGTACATAGATATAAATTGTTGTGTGTCAGCCTTTGCCAACAAGAATTCCAGGGAGCATCAGTTCCTTGGGTTCTAAAAGGTATTTTTACTTGGAAACAGTGTTGCTTATTGATAAAACAATAGACTATCCCAGGTTCAAACCCCAGCTCTGTCATGTTATTAGCAGTGTGACTTGGGGGAAGGTATTTAACCTTTTTTTCTGCCTTAGTTTGCTTGTCTGTAAAATGAGGGTAATCAGAATACCTCCTTCACTGAGTTGTTTGAGGATTAAATAAGGTAATTCATGTAAAGCACAAAGAATAGTACCTGACACTTAATATGCAGTCAGTAAGTGTTGCTTTTCATTACATGAGAGAGAGACTCTTCGGTTAAGTCAAGTTGGGAAAATTAAAACTGAACAGAGGTAAGCAGATTTCTTTACTGCAGTATTCCTCAGCATCTTTAATATGTGGTAGAAAATTTTAAGAGGGATAATAAATTGCATGACATTTATTCAACCTTGAAAATCTTTTTGTCATGGGATGTCTCCCAGGAATAACGTCACTTTTCTTTTGGAGCATCCTAAATATCCCCATTTAAATTCCATTAGACCCTTACTACTTTATTTTCATCAGGAGTAAGTTCATTTCTGGGTTGCTAATTTCATTAAAGTGTTTCAAGAAGAATCCATTCAGAGTAGAATGTTGGTCATGATCTCTGTGCTCTGGTTTAACACTCTGCTTCTCACACTGACCTAAAGCTGAGAACTCCTTCATCTGATGTCTTTGTGGAAAGGTCTTTTAAGTGCTAATTACAGAATATCATGATGCATTGTACCTATGCTTTCATCTCAGCTTCAGTCCAATAAAATACTTGTAGAATTACATGACTTTATGTCCTTCTCTAGTATACATACGTCTGTGAAAGTATGTAAGCCTTTGTTAAAATGAGCATTCTACTAGGCTGTTATCCTGACAGCAACTCTGCTAATGTATTTCTCAGTGAGAGAGATTTTAATGGAGCTTTCTTTCACGTATCAGTTTAAAGCACTTTTCCACAACTATAATGAATGCTAGAATTATTTGATGATATATATGATCCAATCGGGTATGAGGCAGAATGCACCTTCTAAAAGAGTTGCTGTTCTCAGTTTATACCCAGTTTAAAATTACATTGAAGTTAAAAAATAGTGTATATTTTTCTTCTCTTCCAAAGGAAAGTATATCTTTTCCCTCAACAGAATCCTTATTTATGTGGTAGTAGTACAAAGAAATATGTTGAAATAAAACTATATAGGTCTGATAGAGAATATTTGTATTTTTAGAATATAAACTTTAATGAAAAAAATTGCCATTAAGGTTGCCTGTCTTTACAATGACTACCCCCTATGTACAGTCACACTGCATTTTAAAAATATAATCTATTAAATGAAGAGATGAAGTTATCTCTGCTGGTAGAGACTATTCTGATTTAACTAGTTGTGATATTATTGTGTCGGAGTTCTGTCATAACAGAGTTCCTACTATGGACATATATATATATATAGGTTGGTTTTTTTTTTCGTCAAATAACTGAATGGACCTTTGGTGGTCAGGTAACTGACAGACCTATATTAGCCATCATTTGATTCTACTGATGGGAAAATGGAGGCACGATGTATAGAAATAAATTTCTCAAGGCCGTTTTTAACAATAAGCAAAAGGTAGCATGTCCAGATGCCAGGGCTTGCTTATTGTTTCCTTAGCAGTCCCTTTTGGTCTGTGTCAAAGGCCAGAAGGAAATAGAATGTGGTTGTTAGGAAGCATGGAACCTCATGTATGGTTTAAAACTCTCAGATCCAGACTCAGGAGACTTGTGCTTATTTGGAGTTAGTAATTTATATATAATTGTTGAATACAGAATTGAACAAAAGCAATAAATAATGTCTAAAATCTTTGTGAGTGATGCAGTGTAAGAAATGCATGTGGTTCTTATTTTACTCATGGAAAAACATCTGTCTAATGGACATGCAAGTACATCCATCAAAGTTGATCTGTTTACTCGCCATCATTGCTTACAGTTTAACATCTTCGGAAATTCAGGAGAGAATTTGAAGTTGCTTTTAGTGGATTATATTCTTTTAAAAAGTTAAGTTTATTATAAATTTGAAATGAATATAAGTGATAAACCTTCTTTGGAAAATAAATCTTAAAGTCACTTAATAAAACAAACACACACTCAGTTTGCAGTTAATGGTGTTAAGTGTTTCATTTCAGTTCAGTTGCTCAGTCGTGTCTGACTCTTTGCGATCCCATGAACTGCAGCACGCCAGGCCTCCCTGTCCATCACCAGCTCCCGGAGTCCACCCAAACCCATGTCCATCGAGTCGGTGATGCCATCCAGCCATCTCATCCTCTGTCATCCCCTTCTCCTCCTGCCCCCAGTCCTTCCCAGCATCAGGGTCTTTTTCAGTGAGTCAACTCTTCGCATGAGGTGGCCAAAGTATTGGAGTTTCAGCTTCAACATCAGTCCTTTCAATGAACACCCAAGACTGATCTCCTTTAGGATGGACTGATTGGATTTCCTTGCAGTCCAAGGGATTGTCAAGAGTCTTCTCCAACACCACAGTTCAAAAGCATCAATTCTTCAGCGCTCAGCCTTTTTCACTATACAACTCTCACATCCATACATGACTACTAGATAAACCATAGCCTTGACTAGACGGACCTTTGTTGGCAAAGTAATGTCTCTGCTTTTCTATATGCTATCTAGGTTGGCCATAACTTTCCTTCCAAGGAGTAAGCATCTTTTGATTTCATGGCTGCAGTCACCATCTACAGTGATTTTGGAGCCCCCCAAAATAAAGTCTGACAATGTTTCCACTGTTTTCCCATCTGGGTCCCATGAAGTGATGGGACCAGATGCCATGATCTTAGTTTTCTTAGTGTTGAGCCTTAAGCCAACTTTTTCACTCTCCTCTTTCACTTTCATCAAGAAACTTTTTAGTTCCTCTTCACTTTCTTCCATAAGGGTGGTGTCGTCTGCATATCTGAGGTTATTGATATTTCTCCCGACAATCTTGATTCCAGCTTGTGCTTCTTCCAGCCCAGTGTTTCTCTTGATGTACTCTGCTTATAAGTTAAGTAAGCAGGGTGACAATATACAGCCTTGAAGTACTCCTTTTCCTATTTGGAACCAGTCTGTTGTTCCATTTCCACTTCTGTTGCTTCCTGACCTGCATACAGGTTTCTCAAGAGACAGGTCAGATGGTCTGGTATTCCCATCTCTTTCAGAATTTTCCACAGTTTATTGTGATCCACACACTCAAAGGCATAGTCATTAAAGCAGAAATAGATGTTTTTCTAGAACTCTCTTGCTTTTTCGATAATCCTTTCGATGTTGGCAATTTGATCTCTGGTTCCACTGCCTTTTCTAAAACCAGCTTGAACATCTGGAAGTTCCCAGTTCATGTATTGCTGAAGCCTGGGTTGAGAATTTTGAGCATTACTTTACTAGTGTGTGAGATGAGTGCAATTGTGCCGTAGTTCAAGCATTCTTTGGCATTGCCTTTCTTTGGGATAGGAATGAAACCTGACCTTTTCCAGTCCTGTGGCCATTGCTGAGTTTTCCAAATTTGCTGGCATATTGAGTGCAGCACTTTCACAGCATCATCATTTAAGATTTGAAATAGCTCAGCTGGAATTCCATCACCTCCACTAGCTTTGTTTGTAGTGATGCTTCTTAAGGCCCACTTGACTTCACATTCCAGGATGTCTGGCTCTAGGTGAGTGATCACACCATCGTAATTATCTGGGTCGTGAAGATCTTTTTTTGTACAGTTCTGTATATTCTTGCCTCCTCTTCTTAATATCTTCTGCTTCTGTTAGGTCCATACCATTTCTGTCCTTTATCGAGCCCATGTTGGCATGAAATGTTCCCTTGGTATCTCTAATTTTCTTAAAGAGATCTCTAGTCTTTCCCATACTGTTGTTTTCCTCTGTTTCTTTGCATTGATTGCTAAAGGGAGGCTTTCTTATCTCTCCTTGCTATTCTTTGGAACTCTGCATTCAAATGGGAATATCTTTCCTTTTCTCCTTTGCTTTTCGCTTCTCTTCTTTTCACAGCTATTTGTAAGGCCTCCTCATACAGCCATTTTGCTTTTTTGCATTTCTTTTTCTTGGGGATGGTCTTAATCCCTGTCACCTGTACAATGTCACGAACCTCCATCCATAATTCATCAGGCACTGTGTCTATCAGATCTAGTCCCTTAAATCTATTTCTCACTTCCACTGTATAATTATAAGGGATTTGATTTAGGTCATACCTGAATGGTCTAGTGGTTTTCCCTACTTTCTTCAATTTAAGTCTGAATTTGGCAATAAGGAGTTCATGGTCCGAGCCATAGTAAGCTCTGGTCTTGTTTTTGCTGACTGTATAGAGCTTCTCCGTATTTGGCTGCAAAGAATATAATCAGTCTGATTTCGGTGTTGACCATCTAGTGATGTCATGTGTAGAATCTTCTCTTGTGTTGTTGGAAGAGGGTGTTTGCTATGACCAATGCGTTCTCTTGGCAAAACGCTATTAGCTTTTGCGCTGCTTCATTCTGTACTCCAAGACCAAATTTGCCTGTTACTCCAGGTGTTACCTGACTTCCTACTTTTGCATTTCAGTCCCCTATAATGAAAAGCCTTATGAAAGGCTGTACATGACCTTTCTGTACATATTTGTCCAATTACATCTACCACCTGAGTTAACGCTTCTGTGTTTCCAGTCACTGTCTACTGAAATTCCAAATTTGAGACATACTGTGTATATACCAAGGGAAGAAAACTGAAATTATGTATGTGATTATCTAATTGAGTCAACCTCACAGTATGCACTGTTTCACAGGAAAAGTCATTCTACAGTGTTACTCATTTAAATTCACAGTTTATTAAAGCTACATCATGATTTAGTAAAGGCTTCACTTTTGAAAATCTAAGTAGTGTAATTGTAGAAGTTGAAGCTCTGCTTATTAGTACATATCTCATCAGCATTTGTGGTTTAGTTCTAATATCTTATTTTCTTAGCCACGCTATTGAAATAATATTATTTTGTTCATTATGGTAACTGTGTACTTAATTTTTACCTCATTCCTGAAGTTTCTGCCATAATTTGTTTAATCACTTCCTTTTAAGTTTCATCTACTTTTAAGTTTTTTAAAATTTCCTTATGTACAACTTTGTAATGAGCATAATAAGTATATGTTACTTTGAATATGTGATTAGCTTTAAGGAAAAAGGCAAATCACAAGAAGTTTGAGAGATATGCTGAATCTTAAGATTCTTAGAGTGACAGCAATGTGAAGTACCCAAAGAGTTAATGATACTGATGATTTATACATAATTTCATTCAGAAGTGGTGTTCCTTCTTGATGGAAATTTACCACTATTTTTGTCTGGTCAGATAGGATCAGTGTCATTAGGGAAAAAACAGAAGTTTTCCTGAAGGAATGCTCCAGAGTTGAGAAGAAAGGGAAGAGGGAGTGTGTGTGTGTGTGTTGGGACAGGAAAGGGGTAAGATGAATGAAGACTGGGAGCCACATTGAGTTGTGAGATAGAAGGTTCTGGAGAGACTGCATAAAGACACTTCAACACAAGAGAACCATTTTGTTATTCAGAACCTTTTAGATGTAGGAGGGAAAAGAAGGGCAGTGTGTAACTAGTTGGCACATCAGCGGGGAATGTGTCAGATGTTCACAACCTTAGGAAGGGCGCCGACTGTGCCCTCGCCTGTCTGAGGGCGCAGCTTTGCAGTGAATGAGAATGCTGATGTATGGGCATACTTGACATCTTCTTAACTTGTTTATTCTGTCCTTTCTGTGTATATGTCTCCCTGTTCAGATCTAAAGAGGAGAGGTGAGAGGGTCCAAGAGTGTTAAATTGTTTCAGTTACCAGGAATCCTTTGAAAAGAGTAACAATAGTGATTTAAGGGACTAGTCTGAGCTTTGTGTTTGTAACTTTCAATTTGTTTCTTTCCATAAGTTTCATAGGAGAATTTACAAAGGAATCCCACTCCAGCTCAGAGGTGAAGTCTGGGCGCTGCTCCTGGAGATCCCAAAAATGAAGGAAGAGACCAGAGACCTGTACAGTGTGAGTACCGAGAGCTAGCCTGGCATTCTGAAACCATCAGTCACGGTTGGGACATATTTGTAAGGAAAATTGATTAACACCTGGATGCAGCTACTCATTTGCAATGTAGTATTAATAATAGATTTACAGTGTCACTTTTAGAGCTTTTAGGAAAATAACAGCAGAATTCAGTTTATCCAGCAGTTTATGACTGACTGTTTTCTTCTTTCCCCCAAGATTGTTACAACGTTTCGAGGTTTTATTATTCGTTAATAAAAGTGACCAGCAAGACTCTCTGTAAATTGGCCAGTGCATTAAATTTACCTCCTTGTCATCTCAGCTGTAGCTTTTCTAAACCTAAATTTTATATTAACCTTTGGAAGGAATAAGAAATGTATATCTAAAAATAAATGTTCCTCTGAAAGTATATGTAAATAGAATGTTAGAATAACTGAAATGAAAATTATAATTTAAACCCAGTATTAATTATAAAAGGAACTTTGGAATGCTCTTTTGATACCTTCCTGTTTATGTGTAAGTAAAATTTCATCAAAAGTAAGATACCCACAAGTGCAGGGGCTTATTTCTGGGCTTTCTCTCTGGTTCTTTTGGGCTGTATTCCTGTTTCTGTGCCAGGACCATACTGTCTTGATGACTCTAGCTTTCCGGTATAATCTGAAGTCAGGAAGGTTGACTCCTCCAGTTCCATTCTTCTCAAGACTGCTTTGGCTATTCGGTGTCTTTTGTGTTTCCATATGAATTGTGAATTTTTTTTTGTTCTAGTTCTGTGAAAAATGCCATTGGTAATCTGATAGGGATCACATTAAATCTGTAGATTGCATTTGGTAGTAATGTCATTTTCACAATATTGATTCTTCCTACCCAGGAACATGGAATATCTCTCCATCTGTTTATGTCACTTTTGATTTCTTTCATTAGTGTCTTACAATTTTCTTTGTACAGTTCTTTTGTCTCCTTAGGTAAGTTTATTCCTAGATATTTAATTCTTTTTGTTGCAATGGTGAATGGGATTGATTCCTTAATTTCTGATTTTTCATTGTTAGTATATAGAAGTGCAAGTGATTTCTGTGTATTGATTCCTGCTAAACTTTGCTAAATTCACTGATTAGCTCTAGTAATTTTCTGATACTATCTTTAGGGTTTTCTATGTACAGTATCATGTCATCTGCAAACAGTGAGAGCTTTACTTCTTCTTTTCTGATTTGGATTCCTTTTATTTATTTTTCTTCTCTGATTGCTGTAGCTAGGACTTACAGAACTATGTTGAATAATAGTAGCAAAGGGGATATATGTATACCTATGGCTGATTCATGTTGAGGCTTGACAGAAAACAGCAAAATTCTGTAAACCAATTATCCTTCAATAAAGTATAAATTAAAAAATTTTTTTCATCAAGATTTAAGGTTATAAATATTGGTTAATTTAAGCAGTTACTTTTTTTTAAGCAGTTATTATTATTATTTTTTGATGAGGCTTTTTAAATTAATTATTTGGACCCTCCACAGATTATGAATTTATGTCTTGAGATTTTAGAGTTTCAAATTATTTTAAATGGTTGATTATATATTGATTTCACTGGAAAGTTTGGGTTTTTCTGTAAGATGTTATGAAAATTCAGTGAGAATAAAACTACCTTTCCTTCGTCTACTAAGGTTTTTCTCAAACAGTGGTAACGGTGGTGGCTTCGGAGCTAGTGCTCTTACCTCCTGTCTCTCCCACTCTTCTCACTGTATCTCATTGCTGTCTGTCTCTCTGGGGTCTTGAGACCTGCGTCTCAGATGGCGAGGGTCTGACCGCGTGCTCAGCAAGCTTTCCTGAGGCCTTGGCAAGGCTGAAGCGTGTTGCTGGCCAGACCCACAGTGAGGTGGCTGGTTCTTCGTCCAGACGCTTACCAGTGCACCTCTGCCCTCAGGTTTATAGGCTCATTAGACCCTATTTCTTTTAAGTAAGTGTTTATTCTTTATTATTGTGACATTTCATGGACTCAGTCTCAGAGATTACCTGAGAAGTTGCCTACCTCCTTTTGTGAAGATAAATATGCTTAATTTCCTGTATTCTGCCCTTAGCTTGTCACTATTCTAGGACATAAATAATCTTCCTCTTCTGTTATTTTTTCAGCTGCTTAACTGGGCTTTGCGTCTGTCATGAGGTCTTTTTTGTGTTAAGTTTTCTTGTCCTCTAAAATAATTCATATTATAGATGTGTTTGGGTGTTTTTCTCCCTTTCAACTAAATTGTATTTTAAAGCATATTTTATCATGTCTCGTCAAGCATTTCCTTTCTGGGGAAGGAGGGGTAAGAAACAGAGGGCCTGTGGGCTGGAGGGGACACAGACGTGGGGAGTGCAAGGGAGTGGATGCCCGCTTGGGGCAGACCGGCCTTTGCCTCCACTCGAGTCCCAGAACATCAGCAGTCAGGCTCTTGTCCTCCTGGTGGGGGATCAGAAGAGTTTGTCTCTAGGAATCTGACAAGCCCAAGAAAATAACCCCTGAACTCCTGACTGCAGGGGAGCCCAGTGAAAGCAGCTGGACCACTCTGCAGTGAAGACAGTTGTGAAGCCCATCTGCACACAGAACTTTCCATCAGCTTTCTTGTGTCTTCTTTCAAATACAAGCAGATAGTGAGGAGAGGAGCTAGGAGCTAGCATGGAAAATAGGGACGAGTGGAAAAAGCAACTTATGAGAAACAGACCACAGAGCAAGAAAAAAACAGAAGAGCTATTGCTGATGTTTTCAGAGGGATAAAAAGAGGTATTGCATCCATAAAACAAGTATAGGATGCTATAAAAGGAACATTCGAGAACAACAGAGCCTATGAATATAAAAGATGATAATAGAGATGAAAAATTCTAGAGGAGGGTTTGAAAATGACAAGTGAAGAAGTTTCCCAGAAAATAGATTGTGAAGTCAAAACTCAACTCAGTGAGTTTTTAAGATTGAAAAGGTCCATCAAATGCCCAAACCTGTGGCTAAAAATAGATCCAAACCAAACACAGAAATTGCAAGTTTCAAAACTTAAGAGATAGAAGCCCCTTTCTTATAAAGAGGAAGTAATCAGAATGGCAACACTGCAAGCCAGAGAACAGTGAAGGTGGTGCCTTTTGAGCAAAAATATTTTCTAACTTAGAATTCTAAAATAGCCACATAGCTAAGAAAGAAGGTAGACTTAACAGACATTCAGAGTATCAAAAAATTCATCTTCCACACGTCTTTTCACAAAAGCTACTGGAGGTCGAGCTCCTCAGAACAAGGAAATATACCAAGAAAGATATGAGATGCAGGAGCCAAGAAACCTAAGCGAAGGGAAGCCTAGCAGATGTTTGTGAAGGGGAGCCCCTGGGGAGCCCCCCTGAGCAGCTGGGCTGAAGGCCCTAGGAGCCAGGTCTGTGGGGAGTAGAAAACAGGAGGGGCCTGTTCTGCCAAAACAGCCAGGAAAGGTTGACAGCAGCCTAAAGTGAGCCTGGATTGAATGAGCAACACTTATAGAAAATGAAGCCAAATGAGAAACGAGAAACCGGGCAGTGATAAGCCCCAAGGAAAACTAGAACATTATGTTGGAAAGAAGAAACGAATCACCGTGAACTGCCTGGCTTGCGTGGGAAGAGTCTTAGCAACGCAAACTCCAAACATTCTCCGTCCGAGTTAAAAATCTAACTGTCCTGAGAGGATGGGAGTGGGAGGCGGTAAGGCAGGCTGGTGGTGTGTGCACAGAGGAAACCTTTCACTGTGCACCTTTTTATATTGTTTTTATTTCTGAACCATGGAAGTGGTTTTCCTAAATCAGAAAAGTTTTTTAATGAGAATTATTTTACTGTTTGTCATAGACTTTTTGACATTTGATTTCCATTAAAATGTGCTTTCTTCTCTTTTTTCCTCTTCAGAAATTAAAACACAGAGCACGGGGCTGTTCGCCTGATATCAGACAGATAGACCTTGATGTCAACCGCACATTTAGGGATCATATCATGTTTAGAGACAGATATGGTGTGAAGTAAGTAAAGTTTAATATTATGAACTATTAATAGCATTTACAAATAGTCTTTATCAGCTTGAAATGTGAGTGTTTGGAATATCTTGTATAGGTGATAATTTTGCTTCCACCTCTGAGGGTTTAAATTTTGGCAGATCCTTTGGTCCATATTATGTAAACTTTAGGATATAATTTAGCTTAAGTTAATTTTAATCTTTGACATATCTGTGCTACACTATTTGCTATAAAATCATTTTATGATCTAGGAATTCTTAAATATATGGTAGATACTCTTATTAAAAATCTCAGAAAAGAAATGAGAGATTTTGTTACTTTTTGAGAACTGTATCAGTAATAAATGCATTCTTAGACCCTTGATTCCATGCACAGGTGAAACTAAAAAAATGGCAAATGGGTGAGTAAAATGACAGTGACTGTTTAGGAATGAAATGTACAGTTTTGCTGTCCTCTGTATCAGTTAAGCTTCAGCCAGAGAAATAGAAACCAGTAAGAGATGTAAACTAAGGGATTTCCTGTGAGGAATTGGCTTACCATGTGCCGGAGCTGACTAGCAAGTTCAAGGTCCATAGGGCAGGTGTCAGAAAGGGCTTCAGGAGCTCTTGTGACCTTTTGACCAGTTGCACCAGGGCTTCCCAGATTATGGAGGGTAATGTCCCCGACTTCGAGTCTACTGATTGTGTGCTTTGGTTACATTTACAAAAGACCTGTTTCACAGCTGCACCTCCATTAGAGTTTGCATATCTGGGGATTGTAGCTCAGCCAAGTGCACCATCACAGACCACACTCATCAACTTAATTTTTGAATAAAGACAATAAAGTTGTACTTCCTTGTAATATTCTGTACTTCCACAACCATTCTGCTTACAACTCAAAATATGCCAACCCCTCCGGACAAAATGATGCTGAGTCCTTGGGGATATGTACTCCTTTCGCTTTGATATGTATAACCTAAATACTGTGATATAAAGTCAGCTATTATTAAACATCTTATGGTAGATGGGAACATAAGGGAAAAGAGAAGGAACAAAGCACATTAAAAATATGCTTGGTGTATGTATATACACCAACATATTGATACCAAAATAAGGGAAAGACACTCGTAACAGATGTAGTCATTATCTCTGTGACTGGGCATGTAGTCCCTGCTGGTCAACCTTCCACTTCCCATCCCATGTTCTCTTTGCCCTCAGCAGGTCCCTTGGCTGCTGGGGGCCCTAAAACTTTATTCCTGAAGAGTCTACCATTATCAGTCCTGCCTGAATTTGATTGTGGTGGTGGTCCGTGGATCACTGGGGTGGTTATGCTCAGAGGCACCTTCAGTGTTCTCTGTGTTCCAGACATGCTCTTGCTTACGTCCACCATGTCCTAGCAGCTCACCTATCCCCCTAGTGACCGGGATCGGTCACTCCAGTCGGTACACTCGCCTCCTTCTTTGCCTGATGATTGAGAGGCATGCGGAGCCCACAGTGGTAGGGGTGGCCAGCTTGGCTCCCAGTTCAGTGGAAGTGTTTGTCTCCTGGTGGGGACATCCCTCTCTTTGGAGCCAGGACCTCTAGAGCAGCAGAGCCTAAGGTTGATGGAGCAGAAAGCAAACATGTTGTTAGTGGACAAGAGGTTACAGTTGATGGAGCCACTCCTGTTCCCACGCCTGGATCCCGGGCCCTGGATCCTGGCCAGGGGAGAGGTGATGCCAGTCTTGGAAGCTGATTTCCAGCGGACACCACCCCCAAGGGGACACGCCCCCACCCTGCAATGTGCTACAGCATGCTAGCCCTCTGAGTGAGGCTTCAGAAGGCTGGTCCACAGCTCCGTCCAGCTGGCCCCTTCTGTGGGGATGATTCTATAGTGAGGACAGGTCACTGAAAGAGGACAACAAATTGAAGACATAGTGATGTGCTTTTTGTTATAAATCCTTTCTGTCAAAATGAATGTTATCTAGCCTCAAGTTTAGGCTGTGTAGAGTATTGTTTAAATTTGAGCTTGGGGTCGTTTCTTTATAATAATAGTAGCTTTATCTGCATTATCTATTAATCATCAGTCAAACTGTTTTTTTTTTTAAGTTCCTAATTTTAAAAGGTGAAAAAACTAAACTGTGTTCCATGTAAATTTCTTTCTTCTAGGCAACAATCCCTGTTCCACGTTCTTGCTGCATATTCTATTTATAATACGGTAAGTTGGGGCCTGCCTGTCCACAGCTCTTTGAGCTGTGTTCTGAGCACCTGGAGGAAATCTTTGGACCTCCTTCCTGAAAAAGCCCCTTTGGCCTGTGTTGCTTAATCTCAGGACTGGATGGTCTGTGTGGACCTTCCTAAGGCTCCCTCATCCGCCTCAGGGTATCAGAGCAGAGCTGCTCGGAAAGTGGGTAGAACGACAGTTATGACAGCACAGCTCACTTTTCCCCCATTACTACAGGTTGCTTTGTTTTGTATTGTTGTTTTTCTTATTTTTACTTTAAGCACTTGGGACTGGGACTCAGCAGAGCGAGAAGGGCAGGAAGTAGTGGCTAGATTAATTCTGCTTGACTCTTAGTGACTCTTCATTCCCCTGGGAGGCTGCCTTTCAGAATCACATTTCATTTATTTGGGTAGATCCGGGTAGCAGACGACAGATACCTACTTGTTGTCTCCTGGAGTAAGCCGAAACTAAACGTTTTGGTGTTAGAACATGTTATTCTTAAGGTATTGATTACTCTTGAGGGAGAGAGATTTGGAGGAAGAGATCAACTGTTGTCAACACCAGTATGGTGCCAAGTAAATGCTTTGCTGACTGGATTCCAGGAAGGACACCTTGAACCTTGAGGTGTACCATTTCTGTTGTAATCAAAACCTTGACGTTCCAAGGAACAGAAATTCACTCAAACCAGGGCAGATTAAGAAGGAATTGATTAAAGGGACATCTCATAGAAATGAAGCTGGGGGTGGCTGTTGGAGCTGGAGGATGAGAAGCCTACGGGGAGAAGAGCTCCTCTTTCTGCCCCGCTTGGGGCCACGTGGTGACTCTGCCTCTGGAAACGGTTCATTGTACTGTTTCTCTTTTCAGATGTGTCTCTTTGCCTGCTTGCCTGTTTCTCTTAGGCTGCTGTTGCAGTCATAACCTCAGTGTGGCCTTTCTGTTCAACTACATGCCACCATGTATGCAGTTGTGGCTTTATTCAGTTTTCCTGGAGAAATGAGTAAAATCGTCATGCAGCCGAGTTGATGGTTCCCTGGGGTTAGGTGTCCTCGTCTCCGTGAGCCGTGGTTCACATGTCACGACGTGGATCCCTAAGGCCGTGTGAAATTATGTGTAATTATGGGGAGAACGGGCAGTTCTCAGGGAAGGTTCTTAGACTGGAAGGGTACCCCAAAATGTGTCTCCAGAAGGATCCGGAAATCTCGAGGAGAAAAGACAGCCAGTTTGGAACTGTGCAAGTAGAGAAATTTGCCAACATCTGAGCAAAGAGGAGGAATATTGAGCTGAGAATCACACATAAAACAGAAATATAAACTGCTCTTTACAGAAGGTGTAATAACAGTATTGAGCAGAGGTCAATAGAGTCCTTTTAGGTTGGACTTGTCCACACTTCTGCATTTATTCTTCAACACAAACACAGTCTTTGATAGCATGTGGCTCAGTACTGTGAAGATTATTATATTTCTCAGTGGAATTGTGCATTAGGTAATATATTTAGGCGTTTTCTGTTTTCTGCATCAGTTTTTCATACCTGCATGTACATGTAATTTGATCTTAAGACCCCTGGTTTCTCTGTTCTTGTTTCTCTTTAGGAGGTTGGATACTGTCAGGGGATGAGCCAGATCACAGCTCTGCTCCTCATGTATATGAACGAGGAAGATGCCTTCTGGGCCCTGGTCAAGCTGTTCTCAGGTCCCAAACATGCCATGCATGGTAAGATGACCCTGTAGTTGATCATCAGCAACAAACAAGGGAGGGAGAGACAGGCAGATTCAAACAAAGTCAGACTTGGGGTGATGCTTGGTAAAGTCAAGTACAGAAACTTGTCTAGGGGCGTGTTTAATTCATTAGTATTTATTACTAATTTCTTATTTAATTCTTCTTCGTTTAACTTTTCTAAGCTTTTCTGTTCACATTTATATTCCTTTGTGTTTACTACAACATATACTATTGATGTTTTAAAATTCTTTCCTTACTTGCCCTGGTTAGGAGAAAGTAGGTTTGGAAGAATTTAGGAAAAACTGAGTTATTGGAAGCTTTTGATCGAAACTGTTAGACAGTCATGCCTTCAGTGAAATGTCTACTGTTGACTGGATATTGCGATTTATACCAGTTTGTTAGAGAATGTTAATTGAGAAATGACACTGAGGTGTTTAAAGGTCCACAGTAATTTGGTATGTCAGATATGTGTTTTAGTTCTTTCAGCCTTAAAATTGATTCCATCTTACAGTAAAAAAGCTGATAACATATTCTGGGCACTTTGATATTTCAAAGCTTGTGTAATTTTTTGGTTTTTAAGTTATTACACTATTTTGAATAATATTTTCCTTATATTTGCCAAGCATATGCAACTTCTCTTGAAAATAAAAGTGGCATTTGTCCATATGATGCAAAAATATTTTCTCAGTGCCATTGAGTGTGATAATACCAAATTAAAAACAATTTTAACACTAATCACTCTGCGAATGGACCGTCATTCTGTTTGTGAATGTTGAAGCTTGTGGTGGGGAACCTGCCACATGTTAAGGTGATGTTTTAAATTTTCAAAACTATGACCTTCCATAGTTTATTAAATCTCACATTCTTACTATGTGGTTATTGTCGAAGCATTGTGTGTACGTGTATACGTTTGCATTTAGCTGTCTCCTTCAGTGTTTCCTGTGAATTTTTTAAAAAATAAATGCTATCTGCATGATAAGTGTTTCTGGACACTTTGCATCCCATAAGTGGACTCCAGGAGTAAGATACCTTACACTAAGCTGCCATTCAGTAATATCATTGCAAAGGGCATCTGGAAGAAACATGACTCTTCCTTATCAGTCTTTATTTTGCTTTAGCATGATATGGCATTGCTGATAATCTTGGAAGTACAGTGGAGTGGGTTGCCATTTTCTTCTCTAGGGGATCTTTCCAACCCAGGGATCAAACCTACATCTCTTGTGCTTCCTGCATTGGCAGGTGGATTCTTTACCACTGGGCACCTGGGAAGCCCCAGTCTAATCTACAGAGCAGTATTTTACTATTCTAACATCACATTTGCAAAGCAGTTTAGGTCATTATTATGGGTAAGTTCGTACCTAGAGGTATTTGTTTCTAGATCTATCTATGAAATTTTATAACTGAAGGTTACCTCAGTTCTTTGCATTTCCTGTATGAAGCTGGTATCACTCACTAAAGTATAAAGTGAGGGCTGACGCATGAGATTTATAATACCAGGTCTGGGACCCCACTGAAAAGGGAAGCGGTGTTGGGTATTTTAGCATCCTCGAGCTCATGTTTATTATTGAAGGAATTGCCTTTTTCAAAATCAGACTTTTTCTTGACTTTCTTCCAACTCCCATCCCTCTCAAATTGACCATGAAAGTGGCCGAGAGAGAGAGAGAGAGACAGAGAGAGACAGAGAGCGAGAGAGACACAGAGAGAGAGATTTATTTTTTTTATGAAATCATTTCACCAGAAAGTATTACTAGGGGAGGACTTTTCTGTCTCTGGAGATTTTTACACTCCTTAGAAAGCTGAGAATCAGTTAAGAAATAGCCCTTCCCCAAGGAGCATAAAACAGTGCTTCCCAGCAGTGTTCCTCAGGTTCTTGCAGGGACATAGTTTTGCTTTTTGGGAACATCCGTACTGTGGGGAAAAATTGGACTCCAAGATCAGATAAGTCTGGGAGATGAGGTAAACCAAGAAAAACAAGTGTCTTTAGTCTGTAAAACAACTTAGAAACATTCAGAAGCTCATATGCCTGTGAACATATACAAAAAAGGGTATATGTGACATACAGTATTTCTCCTGGATTCTTTTAAAAACACACAACACTTACTAATGTCTTTTGAAGTTACCTAGAACCCAGGCTGAAAAACTCGTGGAGAAATCATAAATTCATTGTGTATGTGTCCTTTTTAATGGAATATTAGAATATCTGAAAGGAAACTTGTGAATAAAAATAGATGTAAATTTCCATGAGTTACATACACAGAGTTAATGCTAACTTCCCATTTACAGTTACTTCCTAGCAATCTTATAGATTGTATTGCATAATCATTTGGGATAGAATATGTTAACACTGATCATACGGTGGCCGTATGTTTTAGCTTATGTTAAATATCACTTATAAAAAGGATTAAAAAGTGATAATAACCTGGGAAGCATGGTCACTCTAATGATACTGTTAGAGTTAGCCTGACAAAAGTAATACAGTGTTTGTTTTACATAATGGTGAAGCATAATAAGTAGTCAAGATTATAGAAGAGTGTGTTTAAGAAGACATCACCCAGTACTTCAAGTAAACAGATAATCCTGATTAAAAGCTTCAGTTTCCATTTTTTCTTAGTTTCCCTTTTAATTCAGAAGCACTCTGTCCTCTTTTATACTTTTACAAGGTGATAGGTGATCCTTAGCAAATACATACTAGGCTATATGTTTTCATTAATCAAAGCTTATACCTAATGGTTTCCTTGGAGAGAAATAAAAATATTTGGGTAACTACTAGGTTTGTTTTTCTTGTTGTTGACAGCTAAAAGATAAAAGAAATATGTTGCATTTTAAACTAGAGATTTCTGTTGTTATTATTTATGAAGTATTGTTTTTATGTTTGTATTCTAGGATTTTTTGTCCATGGTTTTCCCAAACTCTTGAGGTTTCAAGAACATCATGAAAAAATACTGAATAAATTTTTGTCCAAGCTTAAGCAGCACTTGGTAGGTAGATATGACCTTGACTTACACCCACCTATACCAAGAATAAAGCTAGAAGACTTGAGTGCAGCCATTGGTCCCCATTACTTTATTGGTATATAGTCTTCATCCATTTCATTTACTGAGCAGTTATAGTTCCCAGTTGCTCAAAGGACATTAGGTTTGTGAAATTTAGTACCGATGAACTATCACAGCCCTAACTCATAGCATCAGTTGTCTTTGAAGCCGATATATAGTAATACAAACAGTACAGTTTTTAAGGATATGTGATTTCTCAGTGACTTGGGAGGTTTTTTAATGGCGCTAAAGTATTTACTCTGAAATATTTAAGGATCATACAAACTCATCCTCAGTGAATCACATACATACTCCCTGAAAAAATGGAGTGATTTAGTAAAGCAGGGACGCTTCCTTTTAGAATCTATGAAGAGACTCAAAGTATTGTGTTACAGTCTTATCTTATGAGGGGGTTATTCTCAGGGTGATTTTCAAAAGTACAGCTGAGGAAGAAGGAGAGAGAGTCAGAAGAGAAAAAGAGGAAATACTCCAGGACAGAGGAGATTTGTAATGAATGGTTTTGTTTAGCTGTGACAGCTACCTCCAACAACCTGCCTAACTTTTAGCATTATATTGTCGTATTTTGTGTGCAGCAGTCCAGAAATTGTGAAATTTTTGTTCTTTCCAGGATTCTCAAGAAGTCTACACAAGTTTTTACACAATGAAATGGTTTTTTCAATGTTTCCTTGATCGGGTGAGTATTTATTTAAAAAGTCCAATCGTAAAATTAAAAATACCAGACAAGGACAAACTGTTGATCTCATTTCTGTTTTGTTTTTGATTATAGACGCCCTTTACACTAAACCTCAGAATATGGGACATCTATATCTTCGAAGGAGAGCGAGTTCTTACTGCTATGTCTTACACAATCTTAAAATTACACAGAAGTAAGAAAGCGTTTAATTATAAAGATTTCGCAAAAATCTAGCCTTGTTTTAAATCTTGACTTCTCATTACCCACCTAGCTTCAAGGTCATTTCCTTTTAGTAATGAGTTTAAAAGTTCTTTAAAATCAGTGAAGAAATTATCTTCAGTTGATAGTTTCCCATTGGTTCTTCCTCGTGACTAGCAGCTTGCTTATTGCAAAAGTCTTTCAGTTCTTTTCTCTGTGTCAGTTTCATCTTCACATTTAAGTAGAATGCAGTATGTTGGTTTTACTACAAATAATATTCCTACTAGGTATTTGTTCCCATGGTGTGTGTGTGTGTGTGACAATGTACCTTATTTTTTTTTTTTTTCCTTCATTGATCTGATTCTTAAGTTTAATAGGAAAAGGGAGAGACCAAAGAAGCCAGGCCCTTTAGTTAACAGGTCTAGAGAGGGCGCTTTCTGTGATTACTTCACCAGGAAAAAAGCATCCAGCCCCACGCCGTAGACCAGAGATGGGGACCCTCCCCCTATCCCCCTGTCCGGCTGCTTTATGGCGTCTGCAGCAAGTACCCTCCAGGCCCACAGTCGTCCAAACGCAGCAAAAGGCCTTCGGTGGCAGTAGTGCAAGGGCTCGGTATATAGGGTCTGCTGTGCCTCACTCCGAAGGTCAGGAAGTGAGAGCTGCTCTTTAGGAGTATGAGGGACCTTATTCATCTTAAAGTCTTAAACTACCCTTAAAACCTACGGTACTCCTTTTGTGACCACGCAGAGAAGGGAAGAGAGGCTCCACGTGGGTACTCCTCACCCAGCACCTCCAGCCAGCGTCACAGCCTGGGTTCACGTTCACCGTCTACTCTCCCCTCTTGCCTTGTTCTTGAATGGGCATCTCTTCAGTTTCCCAGCTCAGTGATACCTCAGCTGAGTGCTTGGGGTCATGTTCTGTAGTTTTCCTCCCTGCTGTGGCTTTGTTCTAAGATCATCCTTGGTACTTTGATAGGAAATGGTTTGACTGCTTACTTGAAAAGCATGGTCTTCAGGAGCACCAGATTATTCAGGTTCTAGATAAGACTGAAACTTTAAAATCACATCTGTGTTATTTACTCTGAGAGAAGAGGATTCAGAAGTCTTATGGTTCATTTCTCTGCCTCCTCAACACCAAACCACTGCCCCAAGATGAGACAGTTTGGCAGTGAACTGTCTCCCAAAACTCAGATCTGTGGTCCTAACCACAGGAAATCAGTCTCCCTCCCTCCCCTCTCCCCACCGTGTCCTTCTTTTCTCTCTCTGGATTATGAACTGACCAAGATGTAGAACAGAAGCATACTCTGTGTTTTACAATATATACCTACTAGTTTAACATTCCTTTAGCAGTGAGAAAGCCCCATTACTCTCTTCGTCCTCTTAAATTGTGTTTTACTTATGACTCTTCATTAATTTTGACAAGTAATAAGTTTCTCTACTCTTTTAACCTTAAGCATAACAATTACTCTATATACTACTATATCATTAGGTTAAACTCTGGAAAACCTTTGCTGTTGTGTATTCTTTCTTCATTAGGAAGACAGAGATCAAGGACTTAACATGAAGTTCCTTCATCATATAAACCTTCAAAAAACTGTGTCTGGGCCAGTAGTTACCTGAGGCTCCTAAGATTTTTTTCTTGTTTTTTTCCTGATTCCCTTACCAATATTTAGAGGCATTGTCATTTAAAAAAAAATCACAATGTGATTTTAAACAGTAAAGAAAGTTAGAAGCAACCTAAATGCCCAGTATTAGAAGACCAATTATTAATAAATGTAGAGCATATACACAGTGGACCTTTATGCAGTTGTTAATAACAATGGCATAAAATCATACTTGTTGAAGTGAGAGGCATCAGTGATACACACCATTGACTGGGGAAAAGCAAAGAGGTGAATAATATGTGAAGTATCGTTTGTTTCTGTAACTTGAACCGCACGTACACACATCTGCTTGTAGGGCACTGGCATAAGTACCAGTACAAATAAAATTAATAATCTAGATTTTCCAAGAAATTTGGAGAGGGGCATTGGTGGTTTAGTGGTAGAATTCTCGCCTCCGAGATTTTTGAGAAATTCTGACAGCTAAAATACAGACCCAGGAGTGGCTACGCCTGTGACAGCCGCAGCTCTGTGCCAGGAAAGCACGCACCTTGCCCTGGGTGGTGTTTGTCAGTCTGCAGTCTCTAGGAGCTCTTGCTCTGGGGGAATATTAATACCCAGATATGGCTGTCCTTATACCCGTGAGAAGATGTTTCGCAGCATTCACCTCTCCCCAGTCCCCCAAGGCTACCTGCTTTTCTCTATGACTGCTCTAATACCAGGAAAGAGTTTTGTCCTGACTGGGTTTTGGTGATGTTCACAAGGCCATGTGGAAGTCGTGTGCGGTGCACTCTTATTAAACAGAGACATCAGAACAGAATATGTTATCTTCTCAACCTGAAGTAGCCAGTTTTTTTTTTCTCATCTTTTCTTAGAACATCTTATGAGATTGTCCATGGAAGAACTTGTAGAATTTCTTCAGGAGACCTTGGCAAAGGATTTTTTCTTCGAAGATGACTTTGTAATAGAGCAGCTCCAGATTTCCATGGCGGAACTAAAGCGGGCGAAGCTCGACCTTCCAGAACCTGGTAAGGAATGAGCCAGGCGCTTTCCGCATAACGTACAGCTGAGACCAGGAGGTGCTGTGCGGGTGACGGGGGCCGCTGCTGCGTGGGAACTTCCGCATACTTGTGATGACATCATGTACATCTGTGTCTCGTCGGCTGCTTACGGCTTCATTACTTTAAGAAAAAGCAAATATTCATTAAATCTGCCTCTCCTGGTTGGAAAATTAGGAAGTGTAATAGATAGATAATGTTGTTTCAACAGAAGTTAACCATGGCTTTAAGTTACCATCACAATAAGCACTCCTTCCTTTCATCATCACTTGTAGAACCATAGGCAGTATTGGAACAAGTAAAAGTCCCATTTTATAGAACAGGGAACTGATACTAAAATGCTGATAAACATGAAGCCCGCAGAACCTGCAGATAGCAGTACTGCTGCCAGAGTCCGGGGTTCCTGACTGCTCATCCCGGGTTCTCTGCAGTATGCTGCAGTGTAGATAATGTATTTTATTCGCTTATTCCAAAATATCTTCCAGTGCCTCCTGTTAGGTTTTCTGCTAGGTGCTCTGTTGAGGATTTAACAACGAAAAAGAAAGACATTCTTCCTGTTCTCAGGGTGCACAGAGGAGACTCAGAATTTTCGCAGTAACAATAGAGTGTGAATAGAGTTATAATAGAGCTAGGAACAGGGTAAAAAGGGCAGGGTGGATGAAGGGTAGTACCAGAAGGGAGGGAAAGAAAAAAGAAGATAATGCAGAGAGAGCACAGTAGAAAGTTTTCAGAACACACTTTTGCTAAAAACCAAGATGCTTTGCTTTTAGTTATTTAAGTGCTAATTGGGAGTCTAATCGGTGTTTCTCCGAGGTTTGTTTTGCGTCATCAGGGTTCACCAGAAGATAAGCCATCACTGCACTGGTGGCGTGTGGGCCTGGGCCCTGTGAGGCCAGCACCTCTGCTCCAGGAGGCCCCTCCTCTCTCTCTAGTATTGTCCCTTTCTCTCCTGTCACAGGAGTAGCAATTACTAACTATATTCTTGCTATTCCAACATTATTTTTAAATGACTTACCTACTTTTAAAAAGAGTTTAAAACAAGTTTTAGTAAAAGACACATATATTAATAGAAAAAATATATATATATATAATAGAACTGTTTAAACATGAGAGTAAAATATCCAAACCTGTGTAATGGAATGGACTGATTTATCATCTCACTAGCAGCTCGCGTTTATTGAATGTCTGCTCTGTGCCACATTCCACACACATTGTCTCATTTAATCCCTCAAATAGCTTTTAGAAAATACTCAACCTCAGTCTACACATGAGGAAACCTGGTGGTAGTAGTTTGTAAGATCTTTTTATAGTAGAACGGAGATGGAGGGGGTGGAGGGGGCAGATAAAAGGAGAGGGGTGGATAAATAACCCCAGAGCTGGGTTATTCTCCAGACTGATGTTCTCTGCTTGGATACAGAAAGCCGCCGTGGTCTTCCAAGGCAGGCAGTCTGAGGGACTTGTAGTTGCGTGTGGTGTCCATTGGGTGGTGACAGAGACCGGAGTAAAAGGAAAGATGGAGCAGCCAGAAGGACTAGAGACGCCCTTTCTTTCTTTCTTTCTTTATTTCCGGGATGCTAAGGCGTGTTTTTGTTTTTGTTTTTAAGAAAAAAGTGTTATTCAAGAAAAATAAGAAACTTTTTGCCTTTATTCTGAAATATATCAAGTTACAGTTCCTTTTTTTTTTGAGCAGAGTAGTCTAATTCTTGGCAGTGGCATAAAGATATTCACCCTTTATGTGATGGAACCCTAGTGAAAAGTGTCATTAGCGTGGTATTTTCACAGAAGCGTCCATGTTGTGTGTGATGGGAATCACGCTGCTTCATTTAAACTCTTGGTTTTCAGGGGAGAAAGTGAAGAATAGAATTTTAGGCAAGGAGCTAAAGTGAGGTGAGCAGAAAACAATGTCATGTGAATTGAAAAGAAGTCCAGAATGAAAATATGGATAATAAATATTAATACTTATTGCCTATTCATAGCCATCTATTTGACATCAATTATGCTTGACTCTTTTAGTTATACACCATTGCTTAGGGGTGAAAGGAGATATTTAAACCAAAGACCAAATGCAGCAGTGTGTGTATTGGGCATGTTGGCGGTTGGGGTTGGGGGTGTAGTTTGAATAGAGATGAATCTATGAAGATATTGTCCAAGAATGTTTAATGCTTATATAAGATGTTCCTACTTATGTGGGAAAAGGGCAGAGAGTATTTATCAGCACACATGTCTTCAGCACATGAGACAATGGTATATGTACTTCAGAAAGGAATCACTTTACAATGAAGTCGGAGAATATTTTTCTTCTGATCTCGTACTTAGACACGGAGGTCAGCTCTCCTGGGCGCAGGGCCCTTGGGTTTTGCTGCTGTGGTTGCCAGGCAAGGCCTCAGCCTCACTCAGGCCAGCAGTGGCCTCAGGAGGGCCAGTGCTTTGCTGTGGTATCTCCCTGCTCCCCGCCCCATCGCCCCCATTGCTCTCCCTGATTCTGTCCCATTCTCCCCCTCCTCCCTCTCCCCCCCCCTTTCCCTCCCTTCTCCTCGGGTCTCTCCTCTCTACCCCTTCTCACTCCTCCTCTTGCAAGACAGGGTCCTTCCCACTGCCACGGAGGCCCTTAGAAACGTGAACAAGTGCTTGCCCTTGGACTGCCAAGGTTTTGTGCTGTTCAGAGGGGTGAGTCAGTCACGGGAATAACCTGAACGTGGCAGGATCCACATGGCATCCGTCAGCGACTGCCGGTAGAAGACCGAAGTGGGTGCGGAGTCACGGCCCTGCCCTGCTCCCCGGTCACAGGTCACTGGGCAGTGGTAGCTGTCTGACGCTGTTTTAAGTTTCGCAGATCCCAGCACTGCGGTCCAGCCCTGGTGCCTGGGAATACACTTACTCCTCCCGCGAAGGCCTCCTAGCTTAACCTTCGTTACTGTCCATAATATTGGGAGGAGTTAGGGTTTTTAAGCACTTAGGTTTTAGAAGGCTCTTCCTCATATGTTTGTCTATTGCATCTTTCAAAGTACTCTCCTTTTTTCCTACTTATAGATAATCCTTATGGGAGCTAAGGGGCTGTATCCTCTAAATATCTTTGTTCAGTTGAGTATTCATCATGCACCTCTTACAGAGTCCTCATTCCTAGTGAGAGACTGACATTCAGCAGTTAATTATAGACACCATGTCCTTTTGTTTGCACTGAATTTTTTTTTCTCCAAACCTTGCTATATCTAGTTTCTTAGCTATATAGATCTTGGGTATTTATAACTGTTATGTTTCTGTGCTGTTTATTTGAATGACACATCATTACTTTAATTAAGATTAATTATAAATGAATGAGTGGACATTTTGTCAAAACCTTACTTGTGATTCTGTTACTATTTTAGACACTATAGGAAAGACTGCAAAATAAGGAGGACTGCACTTTGAGCTGGTTATTGTCTCCTAAAGTGAAAGGGAGATGTATTATGGGTGGTGAAAGACCTTTAAGAAGCTACTTTTTAGATGTTTTAGAACAGTTGCAGATTCCCCCTCACCCCCGCCCCCACCCCCAGGTGGATTTTGGTCTCTTGACCATTCAGTAAATGGAACATGCTAAAATTTCCTTTTAATTCTAATATGATGTGTAGATGCATAGAATATTAATGTCTCTTCTTAGAGAAATGTGTATGTTGGCTTGAATATAAAGTAGTGTTAAGGGTAAGGTGAATACTTTCCTTACCCTTTATATTGAAAAATTAAAAATCTCTCATATGTATAACACATAACTTTCCATTTTGCTTCAGGCATGAAATTACCAACTCAGTCTATTACTTCCTCATTTTTTCATTCTTTTTCCTGAGAAATATTTTTAATTCTGCATTTTACTATGCATCCTATTAGTCTTTGTTGATGCATGCCTTTTATGTATCCAGAAGATTTCAGAATGGAAATCTCTGGATATGAGAACATAGGGACAGGATGTGATATGGTATTATTTTCCCCAGATGTTCAATTCTCTCTCTTAGTCTTTTTTCCTCCCTACTTCTTCCTTTGACTTTACCTAGAGCAGCTTTGTTTATATTTTCTTTATTTTTTGGAGTTTGATATGAGAGTTTGTTTGAGAAAAAGAATTTCCTTTTAAAAAGTTTCAAAAACCACTGAATTAGGAAAACACAAGGTTTATTTTTAGCTCAGTAACTGATTCTGACAGCTCATCTATTTAAAGCTTATTGCATTACCATCATTCTCTGCTCCCTCCCAAAGAAAAGCTCATTGAATTTTTTTAATATCTTAAAGAAAGTTATGATATGTGGGTAAATAATACAGTTATCATCACCTAAACCATGAGCTACATGAAAACAAGGTGGCATCTGCCTGCTTACAACTGTGGATGCATGGCTTCCTCCTAACCATTTGTTAGATAGGGGGACATTTGAAGAGAGCAGCGACTCATTTTTAAGTGAGAATGTATGATTTTGTAGTGACAGGTAGAAAGCATATATCTTAAACTTTGGCATTTTTGCAAGTGAAGTTTGTCGTCTTTTCAAGATGGCGTTTATGGGTGTCCATATTATGGTGGATTGGTTTTAAACACCGTTTACTAAATGTACATTTCTTTAATTCCTCTTTAATTTTCTGATATTTAAAATGTAAAACTAAAAGTATCTAATATGATTTTCTCATTCTTTTTCATTCTTTTTTCCTTTTTTGGCATTTAAAGCAAGACCTTGTTAGAATATTAATTTGGAAGTAGAGAATATTGTTTCTTTTTATCCTATGGAGTTACTTGAAAGAATAATAATGAGCTATTTGGGTACAACTTGGAGCCACAATTGGTCATCAGTTGACCTTTAAATATGGCAGACTTGCTTCAAGTTGTTAGAAACTATTTTACTGAGATTCTGAACTCTTTTAGTTGAGGAATGCTTAAGTGGAAGGAATGTAACGGTAAGACATTGAACTAGTGACCTCCAAGATTGTTTTAGGAATAGAAATGAGAATATCAGCTTTGCATTTTTGAAAAAGCAGGTAATAATATAGCTTAACAAAATTTGAGAATCATCTGACACAATTCTATGACCCTTACTCATGGGGCTTCCTTGGGGGCTCAGATGGTAAAGTATCTGCCTGCAATGCAGGAGACACCAGTTCAATCCCTGAGTTGGGAAGATCCCCTGGAGAAGGACATGGCAACCCACTCCAGTATTCTTGCCTGGGAAATCCTACGGACAGAGGAACCTGATGGGCCACAGTCCATGGAATCCCGAAGAGTCGGACACTACTGAGTCACTATCACTTTCACTTTTTCTTGCTACTCATATAAAATCTTCCCATCTGCACACTGCCTAATAAGACTGTTGAGTTTTAGAAGGTTTTCATGTCAATCTGTCCTAGAAATGCTTCTCCTAAGCTGCTAAAATGCTGCATGTCTCTGTGTGGGTATGCATGTTGAGTGCGCATGTGAAGAGTAAGCAGTAATTCATTGACGTAGGTCTTAGGTTTGGTACTGTTTGCTCATGCGCTTACGGCACTTACTAATGTGTCTTTCCCTTTAGGCAAAGACGATGAATTTCCAAAGAAACCTTTGGGGCAGCTTCCCCCTGAAGGTCAGTCGGCTGGTGTCACTCACCTGAGCAACGGGCAGAGGAGCGTGGGCAGATCGAGCCCCCACCCTGGTGGTCGGAGGGGCAGCGGCTCCCCCCACAAGGCCCACGAGCACTCGCCGCCCCACCCACGCCGGACCGGCACCCCGGAGAGGGCCAGGCAGCAGCGGCGGAAGTCGGACGAGGAGGGTAAGAGGCCGCGGGAGGAGGCGGCGGGGCAGGCGCAGAGGAGACCCCCGCCTGGCGCCCCGGTCGGCCCCGGCCCCGGGCAGCACAACCACGCGGCGGCCAACCAGAACAGCAACGCCACCTCGCGCGCGCGCAAGGAGTTCGCGCCCCGGTGGCGCAGGCCTTCCGAGGCCGCGGTTCTGGAGAAGACGGCCAAGTGCGCGCTGGAAGGCCGGGGCCGGGCCGCGCCCGCCGCGCTCGCCGACCCCCGGGCCGCGCACGCGAGGCAGAAGACGAAGGTGCTGGACGCGGACGAGGGCAAGCGCGGCTCCACCGCCTCGCAGTACGACAACGTGCCGGAGGACGGCCCGGGCGCCGCCGTGGAGGAGGCGCTGGAGCGCGCGCGCGCGCAGAGCCCCCGGAGGCCCGCCGAGCCCGGCGCCAGCCCGCCCAAGGGCGCCCCCCGAGTGCTGCCCCCGAGTCACGCCCAGCACCCGAGCCTGCCAGACGGGGACGACCGCGGGGCCGCGCACCCGCCTTCCTACAGTAACCCCCCCACCTACCAGGGCAGCTCTCCAAGACGGGTCCCCGCCGCCAACAGCAGCTTCCCGTTCCCCCCCGGGGCGCACACGAATCCTTCCCGGAGACCTTTCGGCTCCACGCTTTCCATCAGTGCTTCTCCAGAGAAATCTTACAGTCGTCCGACTCCTCCGGTCCAGCCGTCGAGTCGAATAGAAGTTCTCCCTGTTGATCTTGGTGCCGGCGGATATTCGGGCAATTCAGGGTCCCCAAAGAATGGGAAATTTATCCTTCCTCCAGGGGATTGTTTTCCAGATAACAGAAAATGGTCAGAAGTTGGTTACATGTGGAGACCAGAGATGCACGGACAGCCGTGGACAAGAGATGTCAACCGTGGCCACTTGAGCAGTTTCCCAAGACCCCCCACGTTTCACCATGCCCCCTACCAGGACCACTCCCTCCCCTCAGTCTCCATAGATGGTCCAGTGAGGTACAGAACTTCCCCAGCTCTGGAAGACACCCCTTCACCCGGGTTTCAGTATTCGGGGCCCTCATCTCCAGCGTATCACTACAGAAATCGGGATGGACTCTCAATCCAGGAGTCAGTATTGCTGTAAGAAGCCATCTGTGCTTGCTGCAGACAAGAGAATAGAAAACGTATGAGACCTGAATTGCTACGTTTATAATTGCCAAAGCAGTATTTTATACAATTGTAAAGAACTCGCACAGTTCTCATGTATGTCAGTAATAAGAATATATGGAAGTGATTTCATCCCCACCTAGATGCTGCTTAAAGATGAGCTTTTAACGTGCATCATCACCAAACCCATTACAAAGAATTTAACCTGGAAACATAGCAATAGCATTTAGGGATGCACGCACAGTTTCATTTATATCTTTCTCCAAAATCTGAATATTTGTACTCTCTTAGCCCATTCTATTTTGAGTAATGTTACAAAGCACTGAAGAGCTGTAGAATAGGTATTTTTAAGGCTCTACCTAGTGTATGTGTTTTTTAATAGATACTATATAGGTATCTACCCATATACAGTCAAACACAGAACTAAAAAAATGTTTAAAGAAAAGAACTTTTAATCTAGATCCATGGAATAATTTATTCTTCTTTTCCCTAACTTATCTTTTAGTCAAATTTTGTTCCGTGCGCCCCCCCCCACCCCCTTTGTCTTTAACCCAGATCCTGAACTGACTTGAGGGTTTGCCCTGACTTACTTCAGCATCTCACAGAATGCTCAGTTTTCTCATTCAGTTTCTCATTCAGTTTTCAATCTGAAAATTAAAGACATTGGAGAGAAAGGCTAACCACTTAATGGTGCTTAAAAAATCAGTGCAGTTTAAGTTTTGTTTTCAGAAGTACAGCACACAGTGTATCTGTGTTCACAGAGAAATCAGCTTTCGTGTGTCTGTACCTTTTTTGCTGGTCTGACTCCTGTAAGGCTCAGAGCAGAGAAGCAGAGTCTGCTTGCCAGATGCCCAGGCAGTGCGTGCATAACTCTCCAGTGGGTGCCAGCTGAAGCTGCAAGTTACCGATCGTCAGTCACTCATAGCCGAACTAACTGCTTTGAAATTTATTTGAAAACAGGATTAACAATATGGTCCTTTCTTACTTCTGTCCCTTAAATTCCTGTGAAACCTCCCTACAAAGGGCGGGGGAGATACTTACACGGTCTTTTCCTGGCCCTCTTCGTTTAAAGAATGTAGTCAGTGGATATTACTGCTCTTAGGCCATTAAATTATTGCTTTGTAAAATTGTAAAAAAACAATCTTAATTATTACTAGGAATCTCAGATTTTGGTCCGTTTTTTTTTTTAATAGTGTGACTTTTCATATTTCCATAAATCTTTTTTTAGTTGGTTGTCTCAGTGAAAAAAAGTTCAGCTTCTTGGTAACAAACCAGCAGTGTCTTTCAGAATATTCTTTTTACACTACAATGACCAAAACAGTGACCAAGTTTTGGGCACTCCGAGAAAGTATGTCTTTGGGTTTCACTGGAGAGGTTGTTCTCACCCTCACTGTGTTCCTGCTCAAATAGTAGAGAATAGAAAACCTAACAGTGATGGTTATTCTTTTTGTAAGTTGGGGCTTTAAGCTTTCAAGGTACAGAAGTATGTGTTTTAAAATGAGAGTAACATTTGTTTAGCTAGTGAATGTGACAATATTTTTTATGTATATAATGAGTCTAATGTAATTTTAATCAACTTGGTAATGATGTTATTAAAGGGCCAAACAAATGCAGTGTATTAGCAGCTGAGCACTGCACAGAAACTCCGACAAAATCCAAATACCACAAGGCTCCTGACTCAGATCATGTGGAAGCTGAGAAAGAAATGTATATAAATTTGTAGCTGGGGATGTGAACTCCAGTTTTAAACCATGATTCTGTGACTTGTAATAATCCAAGCTGTACAATTTAGTTTATGACAGCAGCATCAGAGCTGCTTCAAAATATATATATATCAACAGTGGTAAATACTGTAGATTTATATATATATATATGCAAAAAATATATACACACACACTATTTTCTTATGTCATCTATGGCATTTTTTATCTGTATACTTTTTTTTCATGTGATTGTTTTTAACATGCTAAAGAAGTGTATTCTGTTTGTGTCTTTTATGTGCTTTTTTCATATGGCATCTCTGATTTTTCTAAGCATTGTTCCCTTCTAACTGAGTAGATATGACCCAGTATTTGCCTCCATGACTGTATATATTGCAGTTCTGTGTTACATGCTTTACTAGTTTCCAGTAATTCTCTGTTTAGAACCATGTCAGCTGCCTTTATTTAATCAGCCACTTGTAATTGCTTACAAGTCTGTTAGTGTGTGACATTCACTCAGTTGTGTCCAGCTGTTTGCAACCCCATGGACCTATAGACATGGACTTCTCCAGGCCAGCCTACTGGAGTGGGTAGCCTTTCCCTTCTCCAAGGGATCTTCCCAACCCAGGGATCAAACCCAGGTCTCCCACATTGCAGGCGGATTCTTTAGAGCTGAGCCACAAGGGAAATCCTTCTAATAGCAATAAGGTATTATTTTCAGTTTTCCCCATTGTGAAATGTAGCTGTTGTTTTTTCAAGTAGGAAAATTTAATTTGAACTTATTTTGCCACCATCCAGTTTAATAAAAGATAAATAATGAAGTGTTAAAAGATGGAATAGTATTCATATAGGAGATTAAGTGTATTTATAAAAAATTTCTGGTAAGGATCTTCATTTTTTTCTCTAGATATATACGAGGTAAATATTTTACCACTATTAAGTCTTTTCATAGCAGTTTTGCTTAACACAGTAAGCACTTTGATATAGTTTTTATTTTTTTTAGTAGTTTGAAAAATTAAAGAAACTAGACCTAGTGTCGCAAATAGTTTTAAAACTTCAACTCTTTCAGGATATTTAAAACAGACGACAGCCGTTAGATGTCTGTACTGTCGAATCAGGCATACAGGGAAGGAACAAAATTACTTTTCCTCTTGCCCTCTAGGTTCTCCATCCAGACCTCACAGATTGGGCTGATAAAGGACAGACAAGCAGGATAAAAGCAACCAGAAGGTCATTAACATGTGTGTCCTGCCTTCATGTGGTTTCCAGTGATAAGTTGCTCCAAGGGAGGGTTAGCTTGGGGTTTCTCCACCCAGCTTAGTTGGGGAAAGGGATGGGGAAGAAGGGCACTTATGTAAAAGCAAATGATTTTCTAGAAAATAAATGGGCCCTTAGCAGAGTAGATAGGAGAAATGATCATTTGTCCCAGGGGCTGAATGAGGTGCCAGAAGAGGAGATTATTATAAAGTTGCCTGGGGATGAGATTTATGACAATTGCGTTCTTTGGGAAGGTTCTGCTTTTAGGCAGGTAAAGGATTTCAGAGACTCAGATAACTGCAGCTCAAAAATCATTTGTACCCCCAAAGTGGCCTGCTTTGAAGTGGCAGGCCCTGATCCCCTTCACCATCAATGACAGAATGTTTCTCTAAAGAAGGAAAAGCGACTCAGTCAGTGGGACATCTCCAAAAAAGAAAAATAGATGTTTACAGGATGTGATTTGATTGTTTTAATTTTTTTTGTTTTAAGAGGATTCTGATACTAAGTTTTCTGTCACAGTGAGGGTCACTTTATATTTGTAATAATTTTTGATCTTTGTCTCAGGGCTCGTTACCCCATAAGCACAAAAATGATGCCTAGTCAATACTTCGCTAAGATCTCTTTTCTTTTTTTTTTATGATTAGAGAAAAACATTCCACCACAAATAGGGATTTATTCACACAGGATCTACAGCTTAATCTTCTGGAAATAGTATTACTTCTCAGTTATCTGTTAGATTCACACCTTTGTTTTAGGATGCTCTTGATTGTGGGTTATTTAAGATTGGTTTTGGCAGTCTGTTTCTTTGTTCTAATTGTCCTTTAATGGATTTTAAATTTCATTTCTAATATTAACATTAATACTTATCAATCAGACAGTTTTAATATGTCAGACTTTACTTTTACAATGACCTAAGATGTTGAGAACGGGAAGAAAGGTTTCCATTTAACATTTATTTGTGAATTGTACTCTCAGAAGGGTTTTCAGTTACACATAAATCTAAGCATAACTGCCACTGTTTTATCAGGAAGGACCCTGAAAAATAGAGAAAAAAATAACAGACTTGATAGGAGTGGATCTTTATCCCTGCTGCTCGTTACAACTAACTGGGGAATTTTTTTTTTTTAATCAATTGTATATTCCCACTGTGAGCTGTCTCAAAAATTCTTAACAGATCCGTTTCAGAGTTTTGAAACTGATTTTGGGTAAGTTAGGAAAATTTCGACTGGAAAGATGAACACCCCCAGCCATCTCACGGTTCCGATGAGCTGCTGGCAGTGGTGGGAAATGGCAGTGGCTTCAGCCCGAGGCCAGACCCTGTGCTTCCTCTCATCACCTCTTACAACAGTTCTTCCCAAATAGGTCGAGCCTAATGAGGATTTCTGTTTTCCTGGATAACTTCTGTCACTTTCCTTAAGCGACCTGCTGAAAAGAGGCCCACGCTGTCAGGAAGCCCACGTGAGAAGCCGAGAAGGCGCTGCCCACTAGTGTCCGCCTGGCCAGTCAGCATTCTGTTGAGCCCCTACAGTGTACTGGTCGCCTTGGGACTGTGCTAGGTTTGTACTTCAAGGAGCGTTTTACGGTCTGTGTCTCAGTTCAGTGTTGGCGATGGGACGTGTACAGGTGACCATTGTGGGCACAGAAAGCCCGGTGCTCAGGGCCCGGGAGGGCCTGTGCGGGAGAATGCTCAGGGTAGATGGACTGAAGGGAAGGGGAGGGGCGTTTGTAGAGAAGGGATGGACGAGCAACCTCATGGCGTGTGTGGGGAAGTTCTTGCTTTGGTGTGTGTGTCTGGGATGGGGTGGGAGAGTCTGCGGAGACCAGTCCTGGGGGCCTTGTATGCCCTGTGGAGGCAGATGTAGGGGTACAGGCCTGGGGGAAGTTTGGACAGTTGCAACAGGTGTTAATTTCTAACAGGTGGTACAGATCTCAGCACCAGGGGAGAAATTACCAAGAAAAGGTGATGAGCTTGAGAACTATTTACCAAGTAAAAATCGGTGAAACTTGATAATTGATTGAATGTAATCATAACAGTTAAGGATAATAGCTAACATTACTGAATGCTCGCTCTGTGTCTGGCAGTGTGCTAGGCATGTTACCTGTATTAACTCAATTCTCATGATAACTGAAGTGTATGACCTAATTCCCAGTTTACATATGAGAAAACTAAGGCTCAGGGAGTTGAAGCGACTTGCCCCAAGTTATGCAGCTGGTAGGGAGAGAGACCCAGGCAGGACTTGAATCTGAGTCTAGAACTTCCATCCCTTGCTGACAATTTGAAAGTATTATTTACCTACCATAAAATTCACCCATTTAAGTATACACATCAGTAGTTTTTTAGTAAGTTTACAGAGTTGTACAACCATCACAGCAAACCAATCTTAGAACATTTCCATTAGCTCAAAAACTCTCTTTTCCCCATTTGCAGGACCCATTCCCACCCACAGCTTCAGGCAACTGTTAATCCACTTTCTATCTTTCTGATTTGTTTTTTCTGGACCTTTCATAGAAATGGAATCAGACAGTACTTGGGGTTTTTGCTTCTGGCTTCTTTTGCTTTTTTGAAGTTCATCCATGGGTAGCAAGTGCCAGTAACCACTTTCTTCTTTATTGCTGAGCAGGATTCTGTTGTATGACTGTCACATTTGGTTCCTCAAGTCACCAGTTGATAGACATTTGGATTATTTTCACATGCTGCTATGACCATTTGTGTCAAGTGTTTGTGTGGCCTTGTTTTCATTTTCCTGGAGTATATATTTAGGCGTGCTGTTGCTAGCTTGTATGATAAGCTTGTGTTTAACTTTTTAAGAAGCTGCCATATTCATTTCCATCATATCTGTATCATTTACCTTGCCACCAGCAATGTATGAGGGGTCTGATTTCTCCACATCCTCACCAGTGCTTGTTGTTTTATATTTCTAGTTAAAGCCATTCTAGTGGGTGTAAGTGATATCTCATTGTGGCTTTGATTTACATTTCTCAAATGGCTAATGATGTTGAGCATCTCTTTGTGTTTTTATGACTCATCCGTGTGTATTCTTTGGTGAAATCTCTATTCATATCATTTGCTCACTTGTTTAATTGGGTTGTTTTCTTATTTTTTAAAAGTAAGCATTCTTAAAATACTCTGGATCCAAGTCCTTTGTAAGACACAAGATTTGCAAATATTTTCTCCCAGTCTGTGACATGTCTTTTCAGTTTCTTAATGATGTCGTTTGAGGTGTGAATGTTTTTAATTTTAATGAAGTCCAGTTTATTGTTTTTTTCTGTATGGATCATGCTTTTAGTATTGTATCTCTCTGCCTAACCCAAGGTGACAAGTGATTTTTCTCCCGTGTCTTATTTCAGAAGTTTTACAGTTTAGCTCTTATATTTAGATCTATGAGCCATGTCAAATTATTACTGTATAAGGTGTGAGGGAAGGATCTAAGCTGATGGATATGCATGTTCTGTGGTCTCAGAACCAAGTTTAAAAGACTGTCTTTTAAATTCAATCCAAAACTGAATTGCCTTAGTACCTCTATCAAAAAATCAATGAATCATATAAGTGTTTAAGTTTTAAAAACAAGAAGTGTACATCCTCCAACTTTGTTCTTTCTCAAGTTGTTTTGACTCTTCGGGTCCAGTGTTAAGTTTCTTTTGTTAAAGTTATTCGTGTTGTATTTTTCTTGCGCTTGTGACTAGAATTGTGTTCTTTAGAACCTGTGTGCTTGCAAGCATCATTCTGTACTGCTGAGGGGAACGGAAGGCTGGAGGTTGATTTCTGCAGTTCCCTGGTTGGGCCGTGAGAGGGACAGTGAGGCTACCATCTGGTGAAAAGAATCCAGGAGAAGGAGCGGGTTTAGGGTTGGCGAGGAGACGGCTTCTGGACACGTAGAATCTGAACAGTGGGGTACGGACACATTGTGCTCGTGATGGGCAGCTGGTGATGGCGGAGAGATCTGGACTTGCCGGCACATAGGGGTCAAGTCATAGGAGAGAACCTGCCTGGGGAGGAGATGAGCTGAGGATGGGAGAGCAGGCGTCACTGACAGTTTGAGAGGTGCCCCAGGGAAGGAAGGAGGCATGAAGGACTCGGGGTGGGGGGACCGACCTCCACTGGGGTTCCGCGGCACACAGAGGCCCGGTGATTAAGGACGGAGCTACAGAGTTGAGTTTGGAGTCGGCGCCCGAGGCATCCGCTGGCCTCCGTCCTGGGGAAGGAGGAGCAGGACCATAGCACCCGTGTTCTTCTCTGGAGTATGCAGACCATAGTGCTCGTTTCCTGGAGTTGTGAGGATTCAACAGGCTGACTGGTGCACAGTGTCCAGGGCGGCGTCACCACGCAGTAGTAATGAGGAAGGTTATCTGTCCTCACAGCCCCTGCAGAGCTGGGCGTTAGTGACCAGGAGGGCCACAACCCTGACTTCATGGAGCTGAGAGTCTCATGAGCAACACAGCGGCACACGTGTCACGACATGGCACATGGTGGGACGGTGGCACAGGGCGATGGGAGAGGAGGGGCCCTGGCGGGCGGTGGTGCAGGTCCCAGGGAGGAGGGAAGGTCAGCAGCCTAAGTGCAGGAGAAAGATCCAGCGACTTGACTGAAGAGATGATTGGAGTTTGACATGGCGTTGGGGCTGTCATCTGCTGTCACTCCTAGAGCCACGGCCAGGTTGGCACATGGGAAGCAATGCCACTCTCTCCAGAGAAGGTTTAGGGCATAGTGGGAGGGGAAAGTGATGCCAGTTAGAGGGCAGTTCTGACCCTTCACACACTTGGGAACAGGCTGCCCTTGGTTTTATTCCAATTTGTTACTTTCTGTATTCCTAGAGATTAAAATATCAATAGTTGAAACTCCCTGTATATCAGACTTGCCACTTTAATTTGGAGGGAAGACAGCATAATTTGAAGATAAAGCCTGCTGCATTAAGACAGCTCTCACCTCCTTCCCTGGAACGCCCTTGACTTTGGAGAGCACTTCTGTAAGTCTTGCTGCATGCGTGATACACTAAGGAGATTTGATGTGGGAGCTGCCGTGTGTGGGCGTGGAGAGGCTCAATCCTCTGAAGGCCAGATAGGACTCCACGATGAACCATGGCTCCGAGAAAGCTCAGATGGTCTTGGATGCATTCATCAGCTCCACTGAGATCCTGGTGTGACTGAGCCTTTTGGAGCCTGGGTTCTCTGATCTGCAAACTCTGGAGGTGGAGGGGAAAGTCTGAAAAGGGTAAACTCTTAAGAGGAGGGTGCCCCAACCCCAGTCCTGTCTGCTTTGTGTGGGTATGTGGTCTGAAGACAGCGGTGAGCGAAGAGCAGATGGCCTTGAGGCATCATGGAGCAGGCAGACGTGTGGGGGAGGTTGGCATTCATGCTTTGTTACAATGAAGACCCACATCTATGGCAGGGACCAGGAGGGTGGGGAACCAACCCAGTGTACTCAGCCCATGTATGACAAGCACGAACATGATGCTTATGAGAAAAGATGTGGCTCAGACTGGACCGGTGGGGAAGTCACCACAGAAACTCACGGAGGAAACCGGCGCACAGCCATGGGAAGTGAGGGACCCTCACAGGACAGCCAGGGAGCAGAGGATGGATGCAAAGGAGCAGATAAGACCCAGACACTCAGGTTGCTACGTGAAGGTAGTCTTAAGTCATCAACTACATCCGTACCCACGAATCACACTGTTAGCAAGACCACCTCTGAAAGGGCAGAGAGCAGCGACCCTGGCTGTCCACAGCTCGATGGAGTGGACTGGAAGTCGTCATAGCCGTGCCCCAGTCTGAGCCGCCACTCACCAGCAGGGTGGGCTTGGGAAAGCCGCATTCCCTTCTGGGCCTCACTTTCTCTGCTCAAAAATGTGGGCATTGGAGCTGGATGGGCTGGCAGAGATGACCTCGGAGAGCAGGTCTCAACCAGAGTGGTGAGTGAGAGTCACTTGGGAAGCTGCCCAAAATACTGGTGCCCAGGCCACCCCAGATGAATGAGGCAGAGATCTCTGGGGCTGGGGCCCAGGAATTAGAATTCTTCTTAAAAATTAGGCCCACAGCTGCCCAACAGTTCACGACTCTGTACTCTGTCCCTCAGACCCAAACCATGTGGTGCAGTTGTATAGGAATAAGCCATAAGCAACCAGAGTCCTGGGGTCAAAACCTCTGCTGAGAAGCCACGAATGATGTGCCTGCCTCTGCTGCCAAGCAAACTGTTTTGACCATGAAGAAAGGAGACATTGCTCCCTCTTCGCCTCCACATCATTGTTCTAGCTTCTGTAGCCTTTTTCTGTTACTGTCCGCGAACACCTTACAGTCATGTGAGGGCACTTCTGTCTAGAGGATGGAGTGGTGTCTGGAAAGAACTCAGGTTTGCAGCAAGCTTGAGGATGAGACTCAGCTTTTCTAGTAGCCTTGCTGAATCTTAGCCTCTTGAGTAAAATAGAGAAGATGAGGTGTCCACCACAGGCCTGCTCTGAAGATATACTAAGATGATGTATGTGCAATACAGTGCCCGGGACACATGTGCTCAGTAAGGTTAAGTGATGAATAGAAAGTTTGTATAGGGAATGGACTGATATCACTTATATTTGAAGTTTGTTTTTCCCCCTTGAGACTTGTGAAGTACCCCCAAGTGGAATATGAACAAAGAACAGTAAAAGAAAATGTATGGATAAAGAAGTACAAAGCTACTAAACATATTCTCCATCCCACCATTAGTTCATTCACTCAGTCGTGTCCAATTCTTTACGACCCCATGGACTGCAGCATGCCAGGCTTCTCTGTCCATCACCATCTCCCAGAGCTTGCTCAAACTCATGTTTATTGAGTCAGTGATGCCATCCAACTATCTGATCCTCTGTTGCCCCCTCCTCCTCCTGCCTTCAGTCTTTCCCAGTATCAGGGTCTTTTCAGATGAGTCAGTTCTTCATATCAGGTGGCCAGAGTACTGGAGTTTCAGCTTCAGCATCAGTCCTCCCAGTGAATATTCAGGACTGATTTCCTATAGGATTGACTGGTTTGATCTCCTTACAGTCCAAGGGACTCTCAACAGTCTTCTCCAACACCACAGTTCAAAAGCAGCAATTCATCGGAACTCATCTTTCTTTATGGTCAAGCCCTCACATCCATACTTGACTACTGGAAAAACCATAACTTTGACAAAAGTAGATGGACTTTTGTTGGCAAAGCCATGTCTCTGCTTTTTAATATGCTCTCTAGGTTTGTCATAACTTTCCTTCCAAGGAGCAAGCATCTTTTAATTTCATGGCTGTAGTCACCCTCTGCAATGATTTTGGAGCCCAAGAAAATAAAGTCTGTCACTGTTTCCGTTGTTTCCCCATCTATTTGCCATGAAGTGATGGGACCGAATGCCATGATCTTAGTTTTTTGAATGTTGAGGTTTAAACCAGCTTCTTCACTCTCCACTTTCATCAAGAGACTTCAGTTCCTCTTCGCTTTCTGCCATAAGGGTTGTGTCATTTGCATATCCAAGATTATTGATATTTTCCCAGGCAATTTTGATTCCAGCTTGTGCTTCATCCAACCCAGCATTTCACATGATGTACTCTGCATATGGCCTTCCCTGGTGGCTCAATTGGTAAAAGAATCTGCCTGCATTGTGGGAGACCTGGGTTCAATCCTTGGGTTGGGAAGATCCCCTGGAGAAGGGAACAGTTACCCACTCCAGTATTCTGGCCTGGAGAATTCCATGGACTGCATAGTCCATGGGGTCATAAAGAGTCGGACATGACTGAGCAACTTTTACTTCACTCTGCATATAAGCAGGGTGACAATATACAGCCCTGACATACTCCTTTCCTAATTTGGAAACAGTCCACTGTTCCATGTCCAGTTCTAACTGTTGCTTCTTGACCTGTGTACAGATTTCTCAGGAGGCAGATAAGGTGGTCTGGTATTCCCATCTCTTAAAGAATGTGCCACAGTTTGTTGTGATCCACACAGTCAAAGTCTTGGGCATAGTCAATAAAGCAGATGTAGGTGTTTTTCTGGAACTCTCTTGCTAAATAGAAGCAATGACCGACAAGGCCAGTTGGCAGAAAGGATGTCCATGCCCTACGAGTGGGAGGAAATGTGCCTCAGTATGCCGGTTCCCACACCACTGCATGAGCAGATATATAAGCAGAAAAGATGCATGTAAAAGGATGTTTGTCTTGCCACTGTTAGTAGTAGAGAAAAAATGGAAATAGCCTGGATTTCCAACAGCAGAGGATCAGTGAAATTGAGATTGAGTTCAGTTCAGTTGCTCAGTCGTGTCTGACTCTGCCACCCCAAGCATGCCAGGCCTCCTTGTCCATCACCAACTCCCAGAGCTTACTCAAACTCATGTCCATCAAGTCAGTGATGCCATCCAACCATCTCAACCTCTGTCATCCCCTTCTCCTACCTTCAATCTTTGCCAGCATCAGGGTCTTTTCAAATGAGTCAGTTCTTCACATCAGGTGGCCAAAGTATTGGAGTTTCAGCTTCAACATCAGTCCTTCCAATGAATATGCAGGACTGATTTCCTTTAGGATGGACTGGTTTGATCTTGCAGTCCAATGGATTCTCAAGAATCTTTTAGCGCTCTTCGATGCTCAGCTTTCTTTATAGTCTAACTCTCACATCCATACATGACTGTTGGAAAAAAGCTTCGACCAGATGGACCTTTGTTGGCAAAGTAATGTCTCTGCTTTTTAATATGCTGTCTAGGTTTGTCATAGCTTTTCTTCTAAGGAGCAAGTGTCTTTTAATTTTATGGCTGCAGTCACCATCTGCAGTGATTTTATAGCCCCCTCCAAAATAAAGTCTATCACTGTTTCCATTGTTTCCCCATCTATTTGCCATGAACTGATGGGACCAGATGCCATGATCTTAGTTTTCTGAATGTTGAGTTTTAAGCCAACTTTTTCACTCTCCTCTTTCACTTTCATCAAGAGGCTCTTTAGTTCTCCTTCACTTTCTGCCATAAGGGTTGTGTCATCTGCATATCTGAGGTTATTGATATTTCTCCCTGCAATCTTGATTCCAGCTTATGCTTCATCCCGCCTGGCATTTCAGATGATGTACTCTGCATGTAAGTTAAATAAGCAGAGTGACAATATTCAGCCTTGACATACTCCTTTCCAGATTTGGAACCAGTCAGTTGTTCCCATGCCCAGTTCTAACTGTTACTTCTTGACCTGCACACAGATTTCTCAGAGGCAGATCAGGTGGTCTGGTGTTCCCATCTCTTGAAGAATTCTCCACAGTTTGTTGTGATCCCCATAGTAAAAGGCTTTGACATAGTCAATAAAGCAGAAGTATATATTTTTCTAGAACTCTGTTGTTTTTTGTATGATCCAATGGATATTGACAATTTGATCTCGGGTTCCTCTCTGCCTTTTCTAAAACCAGCTTGAACATCTGGAATTTCACGATTCACGTATTGCTGAAGCCTGGCTTGGAGAATTTTGAGCATCACTTACTAGCATGTGAGATGAGTGCAATTGTGTGGTAGTTGGAGCATTCTTTGGCATTGCCTTTCTTTGGGAATGGAATGAAAACTGATGTTTTCCAGTCCTGTGGCTACTGCTGATTTTCCAAATTTGCTGGCATATTGAGTGCAGCACTTTCACAGCATCATCTTTTAGGATTTGAAATAGGAATTCCATCACCTCCACTAGCTTTGTTCATAGTGATGCTTCCTAAATTGGGGTATAACCATATAAAAGAACACTAATACTTTTCACCCTTTAAGAATAACAGAGAGATAGCCTGATACGTGCTGATGTGCAAAGAGGTGTAATTTTTTGCCAATGAATAAAGCTACAAACAGCATTCACTAGACCTTGGTTGGCTTTCCAACTTCTGCTTTTGCTTCAGGCCATCCTTGAAGCTGATGGTTTTGTGGTGTTGAAGGTCATGCATCAGGTAGGGTGAGGGGTCACTTACCGTAGGTTCAGGAGGGTCAGGGAAGTTCTATGTACGCAAGTCTTTGAAGCTTTGAGGGCAGACACTGAAGAAGGTTTAGAACCGATGGGCAGGTACCTAGGACGTTAGAAGGAGCCATGTTGAAATAAGAGAGAGGCGAGGAGGGCTTAGGAACCCTGAAGAGGAGAGGTGTCCCAGGCTTGTAGGGATGAAAGCTAAGAGCAAGCTGAGATGGACAGGTCCCATGTGGGGTACCATTTAAAGCTTTCAACCATGAATGAGCCAAACAGGGCTTGGGTGGAGCTCAAAGGAAATGGCAACCCCCTCCAGTATTCTTGCCTGGAGAATCCAGTGGGCAGAGGAGCCTGGTGGGCTACAGTCCATGGGGTCGCAGAGAGTTGGACACAACTGAGCAACTAAATAACAGCAGCAAATGCCGTCTTCAGTGAAGAGGCCTTCAAACTACCGTTCCCACCACCCCCGCCCCCAAACAGTCCTGCTGCTTCCCTCGCTGTTCTCTCAGTTCAGGAAGGCAGAAGGGTAGGAAATCAGAGGGGCCCCTGGGGCAGCCCTGAAGGGCACCTGGGGGTCACAGGCTGGTCCCCCTGAGCCCAGGGCACTAGTGGAGGCCACATCCTGATCCCCCAAGGATGATGTGGCCCAGAACAAAAGGGCACTAGCTTATTTTCATATATCAAAGCTAAAGGTCAGATGATGCCAGTGAGTGAATGTTCGAAGGCAATAATAGTTTTCTGGGGAGAAGTCAGACATCTCAGAAACATGAAGACCTTGAAGCACGGGGAGTCCGATCCCTACTAGTCTCTTCCTGCAAGTAAGTCGATGTTGGTCTTGCTTCTGTTTCAAAGCCTGGGTGGGAGGCTGTCTTCTCTTCCCTGCTGGCCCCTCAGAAACAGGGGTGTTTATCAGTTTGAGGAAGGGGTGGGGAGGTCTTAAGCCTGGGCTTGTCCTATCTTTTTAGAAATCTCTGGATGTTTCATTAGCCTGGGATAGCCTGTCTTTTGGAGTTCATGGATCAGTAAAATGATTTACAAGATTTGAGGCACATAGAACTGTCTTCTTTTTTGTTTGGTTGCTCCTTGTGGCGTGTGGGAGCTTATTTCCTCGAACCACGTGCCCTGCCGTGGAAGCACAGAGTCTTAACCACACAACCGCCAGGGAAGTCCTGTCCATTTTTATTTTATCAAATATATTTGTTAAAAATATCTTAAAGAATGTTGTCACACACATGAGAAAGGAAGAGCATAAACTTAGGAAAAATGGACAGTCCATTAAACTGAATGTAGCTAGCCTTTTAAAAAATGCTCTGTATTGACCTTTGGTTTTTTTTTTGTTAACACCCTCATTGTCATGGCAGTCTGGTGGAGACTGAGTGGGGCTCAGCCCTGGTGCAGTCATCAGCATTTAAAGGCCACTGAATTTGTGTTTGTTTGAGTACCAGATGATATGATTAGATTGTGGTTTGTAGAAAATTAAATTCTTCAGCTAAACCAGATGCTAAGCCTCTGCCCAGAATCGATACACTATTCGAAGGCCTGGAAACTAATAAACATACCATAACATTAATTTATGGATGGATTGTTGGCAAATAACTTCAGAGAAGGAATCCAGGCTTGAAACAGCTTTTGTAATGCCAGATGGAGTGTGGATTTAATCAGTCCTGAGAAGGGGTATCTGTACAGTGTCTTAAAAAAAACACACACACACCTTAATCTGAGTTAGGGCTGAGATAAGCTCCCAGAAAGCAGGGAAAACCAGAACCTAGTTGAAAGCATACAAGCAATTAAGCCCCATGCAAAGAAAACCAGAGGTTCTTTTATGATGAAATGTTTTGGCAGGGGGGAGGTGGCAGGGAGGGACAACTTACCCAACCAGAGTCCAATCACCGGGCAGCTTCACCCAAGGACAAGAGGCCACAAGGGACTGGCCTAACTAACCAAGCGAATGTTCTGCACGCAGGGCACCCTTCGAGAAACTCAGGACAATGGACTACACACTCCTGCTCAGCACACCGTTTCTCTTCCTACCACGTGTACACACAGGCCAGTCAGCTCAGCCTCTGGGTTCTTTACTTCTGTGTGTGTGTGACTCTAGGGGAAGAAGACAGTGCAGTGCAGCTAAGTCAAGCTGTAGGCTGAAAGTTAAAACCCACCTAATTCCTTCATGAAGCTGTAATTAAGGCTGTGTCCCTGCCATCTGCCACGCCTGGGCCTCGTGCCACACAATCAGTGGTAACACCAACCACCTCGTCCATACAGAACCCAGAGGCCCTACTATGTTTGTTTCCAGCAAATCTGTAGTCCTTGCTCTCCCGCCTTGCCCCCACCCCTGCTTCCTCCTAAAGCATGTTTTGAAGCCCATGCAGAGACAGGTCACCCAGCCCACTTGTCATGCGATGGGGCTGCAGAGTGTGGTGTCTACTGCAGACTTCATCTGGGCCTTCGGAGGCCACCTCCCCCAAGAGGACATCTGTGTTGACCATTTGGCACAGGAGCCAACATCTTTCTGGCCCAAGAGGTCCCTGGCTTCTCTCCAGGGAGGAGTATGAGGATTAGAACTCAGAGATAAGGAGAAAATGGAGACAGAGACCCAGGAAAGAGGCCCCCACTGAAGGTAAGAGCCTTTGTAAACGTGTCTTTGTTACCTGAGTGGATGTTCAATAAGCATTTGTTGAATGAATGAGTCAAAGCAAATCAAAAAGGAAAAAGCTATTGTACATGAAGCTTGAACGTCACCACTGAGTGTCCTCCCACCGGTTACTTGGCAGGCTCTCGTCTGAAACACTCTGGGGCCTGTGGGGACCTTGGTGATGGTGTCCTCCTGAGAAGGTGAGCGCTGACTCTTCATGGGGTTGTGGCAGCTGTGAGTGGAGCTCCTGGACCTGGTTGATAGCAGAACCTGGACTAAAACCCGTATCCCGTGACCCCCAGCTCAACACGCAGTCTAACCTGTCAGGCTGTTGAGCCAGCCGGGAAGTGTGCACCATCCATGAGCACCCCGCTGCGGGTGAGCATGGGAGTGATTAACTCAGGTTCTGCCCCCGACCTCAGGCCGGGGGCGGCCCTCAGAACTCACATCCCAGAAGGAAGACTTGACCCTGAACCCTGCTCTCCTCTTCACCTTGGGCAAACCTTTTTACTCAGAGACTTCACCTCTGCCCCCTTGTACAGTGAAGATGATGCCTAAGATCAGCAGGTGAATGAACTCACAGTGACTCCTCTGTACCTGTGCTGAGTGACAGGTGAAGGGACAAGTGCCCAAGTCACCACAATATTCCCTTCCCTGCCGAGGAAGCACGGAGGGCTCTCCATTCTAGCCTAGAACCCAGCGGAGGCTCCACACTCCATCAGCCTAGATTTTTTTTCTGGATTGTTTGAAGCAAAGAAGTAAAACATCCCCTTCCCTTTTTCCTTCCCTCCTACTCTCCCTTGAACAATTACTGAGTATTTACTGTGTATTGGGCACTGGAGAGAGAGCTGTGAGGGGCTTCCCCGGCAGTTCAGACAGTAAAGAATCTGCCTGCAATGTGAGAGACCTGGGTGTGATACCTGGGTCAGGAAGATCCCCTGGAGACGGGAATGGCAACCCACTCCAGTATTCTTGCCTGGAGAATCCCACAGACAGAGGAGCCTGGCGAGCCCCTGGTAGTCTGTGGGGTCCCAAAGGGTCGGACACAACTAAATAACACTTTCACTCCGCTTTAGAGCAGTGAACAATGGTCTACACCCTCACGGGGCTCACATTCCAATGGGGGAGACAATAAAGTCAACATATAGCAAGGTAGCCAATGAGGAAACAAAGCATGGAGAGTGGGTTGGAAGGGGTTGTGGTTTTATTTAGGACGGTTGGTGAAGGTCCCCCTGCCCTGGGGAGAAGTTGACCTTTGAGAATAGACTGGAAGGAGGGAGCAAGACATTTAGGTATTTGGAGGAGAGTCTTTCAGACTGAAGGAGTAGCTAGTGCAGATGTCCTGGGGCAGGAGTGGCCCATTTGCTTGAGGAAGAACAGGAGGGGCCACGGGGCTGAAGCCAAGAGTGTGTAAGGGGCTGAGAAATCTATGAGAGAGAAGGTCTGGGGCCAGATCCTGAGATTATGAGGTCATTAGAAAGATGGGAAATCACTGGAGGATTATGAGCAATACGTAGGTTGATGTGACTTTTATTTAAACACTGTTCTCCCAGCTGCTGGTTGAGGGACAGGTCAGGGTGTGCAGAGGGCAGCTGGCAGCAACTGGAGGAGCTGGCACATCTTAGCTGTAAACCAAGGGGAGGCGATGAGACCACAGACAGGGTTGACCAGTGGAGAGTGAGAAGTGGTGAATATATTTAAAATACATTTTAAAAATGGAACCAACACCCCTGCTGCTGGACTGGATGTGGGCCGTGAGCCAAGGAAAGGAGAGAGGACCACTGCAGATATTTGGAGTCTCTTTTTGGCTGAGTAGCTTGGAAGATAATGTGCCCTGAACTGGGATAGGGAAGATGTGGGAAGGGCAGAGGGAACGTGAGGGCACTCATATCGGGTGTATTAACCTTGAGTTCATGTGTAATAAAAATAAGAACAGCCTGTGTGTCCTGAGCTCATCCTGTGCATCAGGCACTGGGCAAAGCATCTTACAGACGGAGTCCCGTTTAATCCTACAACAATGCTGTTGTCATCTCCATCTTAGATGTAAGAAAATGGGCAGTTATGCCCATTCACCGCCTGACAAGACCTCCTGCAACAGCAGCAAAAATAGATCTTTCCCATTTAATTGTTCTGCCCTAACTGCACGGTCATGGTTGGTACTGGCTTGTCACACTGTTAATGAAGAGGTGAGTTTTCTCCTTGCTCCCACTGAACAGTGAGAGATTATCAGCTTTGTTCTGCTCCTGGAGCCCTGTGGATGCTCCGTAAACACGCGAGTGACTGAGTGAGTGAGCTTGCGGGACACGCTTGCCTGCGAGTGGGGAGGCCGAGGAGCAGGGCACAGGGTGGCATCCTTCCATCTACCGGGCACGTGACAGGTTCGGGGGCGAGAGAGCTTGAAAACCAAGGGCACGGGCGGTTCATGGTGAGCAACTGGGCTTCATAACTAGAAGCATCGAAACTAGAGAATCTGAATCAGCACCTGAGGTGAGCTGCGTGGAGCCAAGGATGAGTCGTGGGGTAGGGGAGGAGGGGGCAGCTCAAGGCTAATCTGTGGAATGGCTGTGCTTTGCTGTTACCAGCTGGGAAAGCCTTGCTAGCTGGGGGAGTCCTAAAGAGGTCAGCGGTGTGTGCTGAAAAACAGAGAAGTGGGAAGAGCTCCAGGTGTCGCATTCAAGAAGTGTATGAATTGCCTGCTGGCTGAGTAGCGGATCACCCCAACCGGAGTGGCTCACGACAACCATGTTGGTTTACGACGTCTCACAATCCAGCAGCAGCCGGGGACACCTTGGAGGCGCGTCGCTGCAGTCTGTCAGAAGCCTGTGCCCACGGGTGGCCCTCGTTCAGGGTCAGAGAAGCAGGCTCACCTTTCTCTGGGAGGTGAGTCCAAGAATGTGCTGGCATGTTTTATAACCACACAGAGGCGTGTGACGTGGTCTGGGGATCTCATGATTATACCCTCCTGATTATCCAGGAGACTTATCATCTATCCAGTGGAAAGTTTCTCGGTGCCCTCAATGGTTGGCGATTCGTGTCGGATGTGCAGGGGGGATGATGTGACGTGGAGACAAGTTGGCTACATAATTGCTGAGTCTAAATGCCGTGTCAGTGTTATAACCAGGAAACCCCAGGCCTGGAAACACTTTTTTTCTGGACTCAGGAGGGTATATATCAGAGCAGACTGTAAAGTAGTCTGTATCCACAGGGATACAAAATAGAGCTAGGAATGCAGAAAAAGTAAGGAGATTGAGCTGGAGATGAGAAAGTGGCCTTGACTTTGTTGTGTTTTGACTTGATACAGCAGCATAAAATTCCGAGTCTTTGAGAGACAGCGATTTTCTGGACCACCTAATCAGCTGCCTCCATGACTGTTAACACCAAGAGCGACACCAGTCCTTGCAAAATCAGACCACTCATGCTACTGACCCCAGTGTGAAGGCACTTGGGGTTCTGTGTGCAGAATTGGACTGTAGATAATTGTTTTGTCAGAGAGGAATTGGGAGTTGAGTGAATATAGTCACTAGATATAAGTGAATTAGTGAATTCAAGTGTATTTCCAAGCAGAGTTTGAAAGCCTCCTGTAAGGACACTGATTGCACCATGGGATGTTTGCCTGACACCAACTAATTGGACAAGTCCGTTCTGGGCTGGGCTTGAGTGAGCGCAGGGAAGCATGGAGCGTGTCACTATAGCTGGTACCCTGGAGTTCCTAGGGTAACTCGTCGTCTCACACTCGGTCGAGTTTATTCCACACATGGACTTTCACTAAAGACCACCATGTCCCACCATGTGAAGCAATTGCCAGCGTGTTGTGGCACCAACAGCTGGAGTTCTTATCTGCAGAGGCTAAACAATTAAAGAGGAACCTCACTGTCATCGGAAGCGATTTCCTGGCCCATTTGCCACTGTCTGCAGAGGAGCCCAGACACCACCGCTGCAGGTCCGACTGACTAGCAAAGACTCACTGAGGCTGGGGGACTCGCCATTTTGGGGTCCAGCATTATGACCAACTTCTCAGTGTCTCGGGCTGGGCAGATTTCCATGAGGGCAGACACCAGACCTACATCTCTTAGTGTGTGATGTTGTTCAGTTGCTAAATTGTGTCCAGCTCTTTGCAACCCCATGGACCGCAGCATGCCAGGCTACCCTGTTCTTCACTATCTCCTGGAGTTTGCTCAAACTCATGTGCATTGAGTCAGTGATGCTATCCCACCATCTCATCTTCTGTTATCCACTTCTCCTCTTGCCTTGTCTTTCCCACTATCAGAGTCTCTTCCAATGAGTTGGCTGTTTGCATCAGGAAGCCAAAGTATTGGCACTTCATCTTCAGCATCAGTCCTTCCAAGTCCTTCCAATGAATATTCAGGGTTGATTTCCTTTAGGATTGTCTGGTTTGATCTTGCTGTCCAAGGGACTCTCAAGAGTCTTCTACAGCATCGTAATTTGAAAGCATCAGTTCTTGGGTGCTCAACCTTCTTTATGGTCCAACTCTCACGTCTGTACATGACTACGGGAAAAACCACAGCTTTGATTATATGGACCAGTGGAATGTAATTTGGCAAATCTCACACGTATTATACAAGAACAAATTAATAAGTAAACAAGCTTCAAAGGAAGAAAAAGAGAAAGTGAGCGAATAAATTTAAAAAACTGGGCTCAATAAAAACATTTATTTTTTGAAACAGGATTTCTCAAAGCCTTTAATATGCCACCATGCCTAGTGAATGTCCAGAACACAGGCAGCATTTTCACATCCTATGTGACCTTCGGAACCATTTCCCCTGAGATCACCTTGGATGACTTTGTTTTCCAGCAGCAAGTTTGGAATACACAGGCCTAGACTAGAACTGCTTAGACTGTGGCCCTTCACCTGGTGGTCTCCAATGGGGTAAGTACAGAAATTAGGAATAAGTCTTTAGAAAGTCTTCTGGCACTAGGACAGAGTAAGTTTATGTCTGTTGAACCTACCAAAGTAGTGGGGCTTATATTTTGTATTTATTTGGTTAATTTCATGTTTTGAGTCATTAAGTTTTAGGGTACTTAATAAAAAATATCCATCTGCAGCATACCTTAAGTGAAAAAACCAACAGTCCTTCTCATCATTTGAGAGCATCCCCAGCAGCAACAAACCCCAAATCAGATTTTTCTAGCATGAGGCCAGGAGCACAAAGGTTACCTCCAGGGGGACTCTAAGACACACTTCCAGCATCCTCCAGCCCTGCAGGGCAGGCAGCCCTGCCTGATGTCACTTCTTCATTCACCCACGAGTTTACAGTCTGAGTCTGGACTCTCACCCTCGCCGTGATCCATCCACTCCTTGCTCGTGGACGAGAAGCCCCAGGATGCCACCTTGTCAGGAGGGCATTCTGGAGCAGAAAGGAGGCAACAGCTATTACCCTGCCTGACCCACCCCCCACTTTCAGCACCTCCCATCCTTGGTGTGTTGCTGACAGCTCTTTGAAAACTCAAGAAAGTACAACAGGCTTTCAGGAATGGTGACTTCCCAACCGGGAGCAGAGGCCTGGCAGGATTTAAGTAGCTGGGTTTGAACAGTGCTTGCCTTTTGTGCTCCCTAATCGTGCTGGTTATGTGGGTTCCCCTCACCCTTCACTCCTGCCAGCCTTCTGAGGTGGACTTCAGCTTTCTCCAATAGAGGACGTCAGTCTTTTAAAATAACAATGGTAATTGCCTTAATTGGAGTTCTTTAAAGGTAGATCTTTCCTGCCCACCTCCTCTGAAGATGTGAATCATGCTCTGATTTATTGCTCGATTCTCAATCCACATGGTATTATTTCCTCTTTATATCTGTTAATGGGCATTGTAGGAGGGGAGACAAAAAACTTCCAGAAGTCCCTACTTTTTCAGCCTAGAATAATTTCAAGGAATTTTTTTTTCCAGGAAGTGGTAGATAATCAGCTTTATGTAAAGGGAAATACGCACGTGGCATATGGCTGCACACTGCATCGGGGCCTTTCACAGAGAATTAGAGCTCTTAACACTGGGATCCCCAGCAGAAGTGGTTCGCTTGTCATGTTTCTGGAGACCCAGTCCTGTTACTAAGGGGCAGTAGTTGGCCCTGCATAGTTTTTAATCTCAAACAGCTGCATTCTTTTGAATGGTTGTTTGGTCCACTTGACACACTCTAGGGAAGCAGGCAAAACATCGGGGCCTTCCCTCTGTGTGAGGAACATGAAGACAAGGAATCCACGTGGCAGGATGCACACGGCTGGGTGGAGGGAGCTCGGGACAAGTTTTCAGAAACCAGCCCTTGGAGCATCCAGACACCCTCCTCTGCACCTTATGTTCTTTTGCATGTCAGAAGGGACAGAAGCAGGCCAGCTCTGATTCTTAGAGTTCTATTTTATGTTGAGTTTTAATCTCCTGGTTGGTGTTGTGTGAAATTGCTAAGAAATGTATCCATCACAGGTAATCTATAAAAGGGGAAATCGGGAAACACTGAGTTTTGCTTGTAAAACTCCTCTTGAAGTGTGATGACCGAAAGCAAGTAATTTGTATTCTGGAGTTCTTGTTCAACTTATGCTTGTGTGTCATTTCTTTGCCTTTGTCCACATTTTAGAAAGACAGTAAAAATAAACGTTTCCTCTGTAGTCTTCTATCTGTCATCTGTCTATCTATTCATCTTATGCCAGTATCTTTATCTGTCTATGTATCTATCCAATACATTTGTCTAACTATCTGTCTAGCTATCTATCCATCATTATCTATCCACTGTAGGGGAGGACAAATTCTCCTCTATCCTCTTTAGGTCTCTAATTGGGTCTAAGACTTAAACAGACAAAAACAGATGAACAGGGGGAAAACATACACATTTTAGTAAATTGTTACACATTCATAGGAGCCTCCTTAAGAGAATGAAGAACTGAAGAAGCAACCAGAGCAGAGTCTTTTTATACATTTTGGAAAGAAAAAATGCATTTGTGAAGAATGGACAGGACAAAGGGGTTTGGGCCAGAGTTAGTAAGTGGTGAAGGTGTATTAAGGAAGATGAGGGTTGGCTGAACAAGGTTTGCTTATACACACTCAGGCATCTTTTCAATCTGTGCTGTCTGCCCATTTCAGCCCAAGCTGTCAATGCTTCTTCCAATATAATTCCCTTAAAAATGGTGTGGATGCCCTGTGAATCCTACTGGGGGCTCCCTTCATTAGGAAAAAAGCCTCACCTGCAAACAGCTCCAATATATGCTTCGTGAGGACATGGTTGTTGAAGCGCCCAGTCTATGACATTTGTTGTTTGTATGGCAGTTCAAGCCGACTGAGACAGTCACACACTTGAGTTCATCCATAAAACAGATTTTCCTGACAGTGCCCTGTACTTAATTTTTCCTAGGAGCCCTGTAAGTGTAACATCATTTACTGTCTGTGAGAATTTTCAAAACCAGAAAGTTCTGCCTCTCTTTTGGTCAACAGTTCTGCCTTTGGCTCATTTCTCTTGTCTTTTTACTAAAAGCAGCAAGAAATCAAATGGCCCCTTCAACACTCTGCTTGGGCCATCTCCTCTGCCACCTCACTCCAGAGCATAAGGTATATTTTCTACCTTCCTTATTACTTTAGAAACAGTACTGGTAAAATTGCTGTCTCTATTAACATAACAATTTCTAGTAAGATTTTTCTGTTTCCTCTAATCCCTGGCCATCCATGTCTGATGAGAAAGAGGTGGAGCCTGACTAGTAGCAGTACAGGCGCACCCACATTCGTGCACGCGGCACGCTGTTGTTTGGAGCCTTGGATGAGTCTAGGTGCTGCTCCGTCTCATTCCTCCGGAACCTTATGAAGTAGGCTCACTGAGGAGAACACAGAAAAGCTGTGTGGTCCTCTCAAGTTCACATAGCTTGTGGCTGACCAAGATTTGAAAACAAGTCCTTATCATTTCTAGCCCTGTGACATTTCCAGCATGTCAAAGAGCAAGTTGTCTGAGGGGGCCCCTCTGTGTTGATCGGATGGGTGGATAGGTTCCTCCAAGATGGCTCTGCCACGGCCCCAGGTTTTGTGGTAGAAATAGCAGGGGGCTCTGTTAGACGGGGATGGGTGGAGTGCATGCTGCTGTCCTTGGTAGGTGCTTATGACTGAGGAGTTCAGCTCAACGCCGATGACTGATTAAGGCTCTTTGGGTTGACCAGAGGGACCCTGGGGGAGGCACACAGGGGTCAAATCAGGTGTCTCATTCCATTCCCCCCTGAACCTGAATCCGGTCATTTGCAAGGAGCCTGTGCCGTCCCCGGGGCGGTGACTGCTGCCGCCAGAGCCACTGACCCTCCCTCCCAGGGCCCCTTGAGAGACCCACGGCCTGAACATCTTTGAGCACAGTGGCCAGAGGATGCTGGCACCGCCCCATCACACCTCCTGCTGGAAGCTGTCCACCCTCCTGTCCACTGGAGGGGGTGGCAGTTGCTCCCAGGCCCTGTCTCTGAGAGCGGCCTTGGCCAGAGAAAGCCTGGCTGAGTACAATTTGTTCGTCTGGTCCATCTGTTCCTGTCAGCATGGAAGGAGTCACGACAGCCCACTTGTGTGCAGCAGATTAATCAAGGAGGGTTTTGCTGATATTGGAAGAGGCATATGTGGGCTTTGGAGTTGACTGGCTCATGACCAGCTATGTGGCTTTTGGCAGGTGACTTCATTTCTCTGAGTCTCTGTGTTCTCATCCACATGTTGGGGTGCCAGCCTCTTTGGAGTGTTGTGAGAATTCAGTATAAAGCACACGGTACAGTGTTGGACAAATGGGAGATGTTCAAAGATGCAAGTTTCCTTATTTAGTAATAAGGAAAGAGGTTTTCATTTGGGGAATAGTGAGGTGTATATGTGTGGGAAAAAAGAAATTAGAGGGACTTCCCTGGTGGTCCAGTGGCTAAGACTCTGTGCTTCCAAGGCCAGGGGCCCTGGTTCGACCCCTGGTCAGGGAACTAGATCCCATGTACTGCAGCTAAGACCTGGTGAAGCCAAATAAATAGGTATTTTAAAAAATTAGAGAGCTTATTAGCTCGATGCAGAAAAAGATGTTGCAGGACTCCAAACTCCTATGCTATACCTATAGAGGACAAGGAGAGCCCCTTCTGTCTACCAGCAGGGGTCCTCAGACCATGTTGCTTAGTCCACATTATGGACTGAATTTTGTGTCCCCCAAGATTTGCTGAGATCCTGACTCACAGGGTGGTGGTATTAGGAGATGGGGCCTTTGGGAGGTGATGAGGTCCTGAGGGTGGAACCGCCTGATGGCCTTGTTGTTGTTTTTTAGTTGCTAGGTCATGTCCAACTTTTTTTGACCCCATGGACTGCAGCATGCCAGGTTTCCCTGTCCTTCACTATCTCCCAGAGTTTGCTCAAATTCATGTCCATTGAGTGGGTGATGCCATCCAAGCATCTCACCCTCTGCCACCCACTTCTCCTGCCCTCAATATTTCCCAGCACCAAGTTCTTTTCTGATGAGTTGCCTCTTTGCATCAAGTGGCTGAAGTATTGGAGTTTCAGTTTCGGCATCAGTCCTTCCAATAAATATTCAAGGTGGATTTTCTTTAGGATTGACTGGTTTCCCCTCCTTGCAGTCGGAGGAACTCTCGAGAGTCCTTAGAATTAGTGTCCCTCTAAAGAGACCCCGGAGAGCTTTCTAGTCACTTTTGTAATGTGAGAACACAGCAGGAAGGCTCCATCTGCAAACCAGAAAGTGGCCCTCACCAGGCACAGAATCTGCGGCCTTCACCACTGGGGGAAATGAGTACCCACTGCTTAGGGCACCCAGCCTGTGGTGTGTTTGCTGCAGCCCTAGCCGACTAGGATAGCCGCGTGGCGATCTGAATGAGCCCAGATACAGCGTTCCTGCGGTTCTGAAGCAGGTACAGACGTGATTATTTTGGGGAAAATTGACATTTAAATATATGTCTCTGTGCCTCAGTTTCTTTGGAAGGGGAAGGATTTGACCGGTCCTCAGACAGGCATGGAGGATGATAGTTCATCATATCTCAGGTCCGACTGCCTTCAAATGGCCTCGATTGCTTACGTTTCCATCGCCCAGCACAGCACCGACACATAAGTGCTCGGCAAACCTAGGCTAACCTCTGGTAAGAACATTTCTCACTCTGCCTGACCTTTATTACATGTCTGCACCATCTGAGGCTGCTGGAACTGAAGCAGGAGCTCCAGTTTGCCAAACTCGGCCTCCTTCAGTGGCTTTAGTGGAGCCTCCATGTGTCCAGCCTCCTGTGAGTCCTGGTTTGTACGTACTTTTACAACCCTGAAAAAAATGTGTGTTTGGGCACTTGATTGGACAGGGCTTACAGGTAAAAAGGTAGAAAAAGAACTGCCTCCCTCCCCACCAAATCCTCATCTCTGATTCTATTGCACATCCTCCTCAAAGACTGACCAAGCTCACAGCCTTGACATGCGGTCCTGGGAAAGGAGTCACACGGCTGTGGTCTGTGAGTCAAGTGTCCTGCTGAGACCCGGCGGGAGGACGAGTCATATTAATTCTGTCTGACTCCAAGGGCCTCCTTGCAATTCTTTGCAGTGCCCGCTCAGAGGTCCTCAGGGAAAAGAATGTTTTCAAATCAAGGACAAGAGCTTGGTGCAGCCAGCCCTCCTGGGGTTGGTGGCCAGCTCTCAAAAGAGAATCGAGTGTCCAGGGCCAGGCTTTCCATATGAAGGGCCCTCCCCACATCCGTCACGAACGTGGAGCCTGCTGGCCTGCTTCAGGGGTTCTCCCTGCCCTGGAGCAGTCTGGTGACCGGCTGTAAACTTGGTCACTGAGAAGGGCTGTGGCTCTCCATCCCCAGACTGGCCATTGTCCTCTCCCTCCTCAGGGGAGCATGTCTGTGGCCTGAGAGTCATCTGATGGGGTCGCTGTCTGGTGGACTGACCAGGGGCACTGATTCTGTGCTGCTCTGCGGGCTCCCTGGTCACCTGGATGGGAGCTGCCCACTTGGCTCAGGGCTGGGTGCACGGGGGAGCCTGGCGGGTAGCTGCCCCCCAGTCATATGAAATGCCGTGGCCCTGTTTCTTTCCTCTAAGAGTCTGTTGATAAGTGTCATTCTAGATGTGGCTGCATCTCCACGACAGCTTTGGGTTTTAATTTATTCATGTGTATGTTCTCAGAGCCCCATGCCACTGCCAAAGGCTTTATGGCCTCTTAAAGTTTCAGCGTGTTTGCTTTATGGCCAGGGTTTGTTGAAGGGAAGCGGCGTTTGGGGAAATGATCAGTCTGCTTTCCGACTGGATGATGGATAAAGGATTAGACTTTCCTCTTTCATTTAGAGCTTGAACACCGCCTGGCTTATGCTGTCCAGCGCCGCCGGTTTTCCCAGATTTTCATTAATTCGTGCGCACATGCACAGGCCCATGGGATCCACTCTGTGCCAGACTCGGCACTAGGTGTGTGCCAAGTTCTTGTGACTCATCATACTGAATCCCGTGGGCCGCAGGTTCCTCTGAGTCCTGCTGCAGCACTCTGGGGATCTGGATGTAAGTTCCACATCCCCCAAGTGCCGTGCAAACTCTCTCCAGCCTGGCCTGCCCCTGGGCGTGCTAGACTCGAGGCTGGGTGTGTTGATAGCAGTCTACACAGCTGTGATGAGGAGCCAGGAGCCACGGTCAGCGTTACCAGGTGACGGGAGCGCAGGGATGTGCAGACGTGTCTGGGCCCCATTGGCCTGCCATGCATCAAGGGAACGAGGCAGTTGTAAGGAGCAGGAGCAATGGGGGATGCAGGTACCACTCACAGTGGTTGGGCGAATGCGGGTCTTGCTTTCAAGCCTGTCCCCCTGAGCGGTGGTGGATTCAGCAGGAGCCTCGCTCCCTGAAGCCTCAACCTTGAAACAGGATTTTATTACCTTTTGCCCTGGTGCCTTGTGCAGAAGAACCAGGTACAGCAGTGGTGAGGAGAGACGAGCATGGTGTGTGGGCTCGGCCTGCGACCCTGTGCCCCCAGAGCCAGAAGAGAAGTGAAGGGCCCTGAGCTGTCCAGATGAGCAGTGACCCTACCTCCAGTCTGCACGAAGCCAGGAGAGGTGTCCTCCTCCCCTCCCTACTAGCAGGGAGGTGGAGAGTGACATCTGATATCCAAAGAAAGTCATGGGCTGGACGGACCCTCCCATCTTTGTGACAACGGCACCTGGTCCACATCGAGGGACATTCTGGCTCCTGGAAGGGTCCCTCCTCCCCCAGGGGGCAGATGTCCTGGCTTTGGAAGACCTTACCCTTTAACATCTTCCTTGACAAAAAGTCCCATAACCTTCTTTGGATATTAGTTGTCAGTGACAAAAATTCCTGGGTCAAATTGAAGATTTCACAGTCTCATCTATCTAACTTGGGTTTTATGAGTTTGCACTCTAAAGGAAAGATGGTGGAGCAAGAAGGTGGGTGGAAATGCTGCTCCTTTGGCTTTAGATTCCATCAGAGGTAGCAGAGTCAATGGCAATTATGCCAAGCATGGTGTGTCTCACTTAGAATTGTATGAAGATGCAAGGAACAGAAAGCCAGCTAAAATGGCTTGAACACATATGGGCTTATTTTTCTCACATAAGCAAATGTTTAGAGGTAGGGCTTGCTGTCCCTGGTTCCCTTCATCCATGATGCTCACGCAAGCTCCTCCTTTGCCTCATGGTTGCAAGATAGATGCTGTGGCTCCAGTCACTGTGTCTGAATTCAAGGGGGAAAGAAGGGAATCGAGGAGTTGAACCAGCCTTGTCTATCACTTTAATAGGAAAAGTAAAGTTATCCCAGAAGTGCTCTTAATCTACTTCCATTTGGGTCCAGAGTGGATCGTGAGGCCACCCCTGGTTGCAAGAGGAGTTGGGAAATGGGAACAGGATGGTCACAGTGATCTGGTGTGGGCATGTGGCCACCGCAGATCAGAGGAAGAAGAGGGGAAGGAGGATGTGGAGGCTGCAACAGGTGCTTTGTCTGAACCAACTTTTGAGTCACATCTCCAAGCAGAAGACCACCAATCCACGTTTATTTAGGATTCCACCTCTAGCAAACAGGGTCTTTTCACCCACTGTTTTATGTAAAAAAATTGTTTCTACAAGTGACATTATTAACTTCCTGGCTGAGCAGCCCTGTGGGTTGACCTTCACTTGCCCATTGAGAGGAAACTGCTGATTCCTGCACATTTACCAGCTGTTCTGTTCAAAAGGGCTGCCGAGTTGGAAAGAAAATGAAGCAGATGGGTCTGAGGTTTCAGGATCAAGTTGAAGGTAGGAAGGAGGGACGTCTTTCTTGAACAACGAGAATCTCCAGTCTCAGTGAAAAGCTGGTTTGTGAGAAGGTCTCAGGGAGCCAGGGCCAAGTGGCGGTTGCCCATGGAAACCAAGGGAACTTTTTTCCTGATTGGGTAGCTGGTCACAAAGAGGATTATGGCAGCCTGGCCACTGTGTTTGTATTTTTTTTTGTTTAATTCTTTTTTTTTTTAATTGAAGTATGGTTGATTTACAACGTCCTCTTGGCTCAGATGGTAAAGAATCTGCCTGGAATGCAAGAGACCAGGGTTTGATCCCTGGAGAAGGGAATGGCTACCCACTGCAGTATTCTTGCCTGGAGAATTCCATGGACAGAGGAGCCTGGCAAGCTTATAGAACTTGGGGCCACAAACAGTCAGATACGACTGAGTGACTAATACTTTCCTAAATATATTTCATATTATTTTTCATTAGGAGTTTATTACAAGACATTGAATATAGTTCCCCATGCTATACAATAGGACCTTGTTCTTCTTGCCACCATGGTTTCATGGAGGTTTTTTTCTTAAAATTACATAAATGGAGAGAAAACACAGGGTAGGGGATACGAGCCCATGGCAGATGGACTGTTGGTTTTCTCTCAGAAAGAGACTTTGGGAACCTGCAGCAAAGCTCTGCTAGTTATTATTTAGGGATCCAGAGAGAGGCCTCTTTCCTCTAACGCTAATGAGAGATCTGATATGAAGTGAGTGTGGCTCCTGATATTTCTAATTCTAAAAAAGATTCAGAGATTTTTCAACCCCAGGCAAGGTTAGGTGCTGGCTTATGAGAGGTAGAGTTCTTAGTTGAGCCACATGGTTCTTCCAAATAAAACTTATTTAAATAATATATATGTTTATTTATTTGTATTTACAAAAAGAACTCTGGACTGGCTCATAGGTTTCCTGATTCCGCTTTCCTGGCTGGAGAGGAGCCGTCCCTCCGACCCCTCAGGCCACCTGGTGGCCACAGTGGGCACTGCAGTGTCCAGCGGGGACAGTGTCCAGGGGTGTCCCTGCCAAATTCAGCTCCTTTCTGTGATAGAAAAGACACTCTGGCTGATCGGTGCCGATTGGATGGTGATTTTGGGGTCTTTTGGATTTCATCCTTCTGTCTTTTTTTATAAGCATGTTTTGCTATTATGCTTTTTATTGTAAAACACATAACAAAACTTGCCATCTTTACTGTTTTCACCTGTACAGTTTATAGTAATATTGAATATATTCCCATGATTGTGAAGCAGAGCTTCAGAACTTTTCATCTTGTTGAACTGAAACTTTGTATCTGTTAGCCTACAACCCTCTCTGACTTCCTCCAGCATCCTCATTCAGCGTGGGATGTTTAAGCCTGCCTGGCTGACCACAGCTGAGGACCTGGGGCTTCAGTGGAGAGCTGGCAGCTTGCAGCCTGAGAGGCCCCTTCTCCACTGGGGGAGATGGAGCTGAAGAAGGTAAAGCAGTTTCCCAACACGGGACTTATGGATCAACATGGAAGGGGCGATGGTACAGCAGGGAGCCTGTGAGGTGGCCGTGGGTGAATGAGCCAGGCTCCCTCTTGAGAACCATGCTTCCTGGCGGGGCCGAGAGCCTAACTGTGCAAGCTGTTTGCCAAGAAAAGAAAAGCTGGTCGGGCCAGTTAGTCGGTTCAAAGCAGTGGAGCTGAACTGAACCTGTGTCTCTCGTGTTGAATTTGCCTTATGCTGGTACATGGAGGAGACTGTTTTCCTGCTGGCTAATGTGAATTACAGTAAGACTTGCTTTCTTTGACAGGATCATCCCAAAGTGACGGGAAGCAGTCCCCGGTGCTCGTTGCAGCTCAGCTAGACCCCTCATCTGCTGGGAGGAGGCCGGTTCTGTGAACACGAGCTCCCCAGTACCCCTAGCCACAGGGTAGGATGTCCAAGTGTAGGTGTGTGTGTATGAAGATACAGTCTGTTTACATGTGAAATGTGTGTCTGTTTATAAAATGGACAAGCCAAAGACTGCAGGGGTGCAGGACAGGAGATGCTACCTGTAGGCCTGGGTGAGAGGAGTCCCTGCCCAGACCTGGGGGTGAGGACCCTAAGGGCCAAGTGACGGGGTGCTGACAGCCTCCTCTCTAGATCATGAGACCCTTAATGCCCCACCTACATGGCCCCAAGCCCACTCTGAGGGCCCCATCTCAGGGCCCGGCCTCCTGAGAGCAGACTAGGGCTGGCACGTCCGCGTGTGTGTGCAAGGCCCCCTGAGCCGTGGGGAGGTGTGAGGGGTGGGACCAGAAGGGGAGTGAGGGGCAGGCTGCCTGTGCCACCATGCTCGGCATGGAGCTCGAGTTGTTGTTCAGTCGTTAAGTCATGTCTGACTCTGTGATCCCACGGACTGTACCCTGCCAGGCTCTTCTGAATGGATTGTCCAGGCAAGAAAACTGGAGTGGGTTACAATTTCCTTTTCCAGGGGATCTTCCTGACCCGGGGATCAGACCTGCGTCTCCTATATTGGCAGGCGGGTTCTTTACCAGGGGAGTCGTGGAGCTCCAAGGAGCCCAAATTCTACCTTGGGAACTGGCCTCTGTGTCCATGTGAGGAAGTGTTTCTCCAAGAAAAGGATGGCATGTATTCTATTCAAGAATTTGTTGGCTCAATTTATTATTTTAAAACACATGTCCACATAGAAGGTAGGCCTCTGTCTGAGACCTCGTGCCAGAGCCCACACATGTTAAGGGCAGTCTACTAAATCCCCCTTGTGTATTTACCTTGGAAATCATGAAAATGTTTTACATAATGATGACATGAAATTATATTTTAAGATGTGCTTGCTAAACATTGAAAGCAAAGAGAAACAACTGAGCAGAACTGGGTCTTGGGCCAGTGGTGTAACTATCCCAAAAGGGACTGTTTTAGGTGACTATAAAATGCAGTCGCTTGACACTGCATCCCCGCCTGGGCTGTATTCTAAGGATAAAAAGAACTGTGAAATATTTTAAGAACTGTATCCAGTGACTCTGTGGTTTGTGGTGGTATCAGGCATTTTCATTCTGAAATGATTGTGTGTACGTTGTGTAATAAAGCACAGGAGTGCTTCCATTTGCCTCCTGGAAGCTCCAACCCCAGCCTCGTGCTGCCTTTGTAGACAAGCCCTTGAGTCTCGAGTGCTGGGACCCAGATTCTCCCTGCTCTCTGGCTGCCTGTACTAGGACTGGTAGCCACATTAGGGCTCCTGGGTAAATGTTTGCTATTTGAGTAAATACATCCTTTCCTGCTGCCCAACTTCAAATGAAAACACTTCAAAAATAATGTCTGAAAAGCACCATCCTTGCTGGGTGTTTACATCTGGGTCCAATCAGGAGGCAGAAACTGTACAATAATTTGAACAAGGGATATTCACTATAAGAAATTATGAAACAATGATACGGAAGTGGCTATAAAGATAGAAAAAGAACTCGGGTGCCCTAGGTCAGGAAGACACCCAAGAAAAGGCAGACTTGGAAGGGGGTTCACCATGGATGAATCAGGTATGGTGTGGGGTGGGGGGATGGTCACTGGCTGGGCCAGAAGTCCACTGGTGGCCTTGGCCAGAGCTGACCCGTGTCCCCCAGCAGCAGGAACGTGTGTCCCATAGCACAGGGAAACGGGGCTTATAGGTGGGCACACAGAGAGCGGTCAAGGCGCTGCTGCCCACATGAGGCTGGCAGCACAGCAGCGTCCCCACTGGCGGTCTGCAGCTGGGCTGTCACCAGCCTGGGCCAAGGCTCTGATGCTGCCTGTGCGCGAGGGCGGAGCACCACCGGGCATTCACACACAGACACACACGCATACACACAACTGACAACGCAAGAGGGATGAAAAAGAACAAACCCCTCTCCCTGAAATGAGGGGAAAGGACCTGGCCTTTTCCTGCACGGGTCCTCCCTCTCGCCCTCTACTGACAGAAGTTTAGCATTGCACCCACGGTCAAGGCGCGCAAGAGCGTGCTCACAGCCCTTGTAAGCAACACACTGAAAACTGGCTTGCTGGGTGAAAATCTGCAAGATAGAATTGTATGAAGTTATTGAAAATTCTGTTTTATAAGACCATTTAATGCCCTGAGAAAATCCTCATGATATGCTGTGAAAAAGCAGATTACAGAAACAGTCAATACAGTATAATCCAAATTAAAAAAAAAATGAGCTAAGATCTTTGTTGATAAGATTCCTGAATGTCTTCTCCTCTCCCGCTGCCTGTTAACCCCCATAATTTGGTGAGAGTGAGAAAGCGAGTCCAAGTTCGGGCAGTGATTGTCACCTTGTGTGTTAGAGAAGTGATGATTTTAATTCCCTTCCTGCCGTCTGCCTCAGCCCTTGCCCAGGAGCAGCTGGGGGAACGTGCAGGGAAAGGATCATGTTACTCAGATGCTCGGCCACCTTCCCGCTCCTTTTTTGCTTTCAGAATCCCCTCAGTGAACTGGCCTGTCCTCCGGCGGGAGAACTGGAAAGGATTGGACCCCGACTTCAGGAAAGGGTGTGAGAAAAGATGGTTACCTTTATCCCTCAGACCAGCAGGATCAGCGGTCAGTGAAGAAAGGTGGTCTGTGGCTGACGGTGCTAGGTAAGCCATGCTTAGTGGCTTTTATTGATGCAGAGTTTCTCAGGGTCCCCGTGTGCCCTGGGCTCTCTGGCTGGTCAACAGCAAGTCCCAGTTTTTGTTTTAATTCATGTGTGTGTTTGCTTCATGGAACAGTTTGGAAAATGCTGCTATGGAAACATATGAAAGATGTCTGTAAACATTTTTAAAGCTATAATACCAAGATGCCTTTGACTTCATAGCATATCTTCTTATGCTAGTGATTGACTTTTGTTACAAATAAAAGTCTGTCCTCATAAAAATGTCACTGCCTCTATATACATATACACACATACACATGCACGTGATATCTGCACACAAATGCAGATAATATACATGCACACAGCACATGCATGTATACATACATATATGCTCACAATATACACATATAATACATGCCTACACATACATGGGTACACACACAGAGCATGCACACGTACAAACGTAATACTGCACATAATATAAAACATATACATTACCTATGCCTGTATGCATATACATATAGACACACACATGTAGATACATGTGTACACACATACTATGCACACACACACACACACACACCCTTACATACATACGCTGTACATACGTAAGCCATCTAAGTTGGTCACAGCTTTTTTCCAAGCAGCAAGCGTCTTTTAATTTCATGGCTGCAGTCACCATCTGCAGTGATTTTTGAAGCCCAAGAAAATACTGTCACTGTTTCTATTGTTTCCCCATCTATTTGCCATGAAGTGATGGGACAAAATGCCATGATTTTACCTTTTTGAGTGTTGACTTTTAAGCCCACTTTTTCACTATCCTCTTTCACTTTCAAGAGGCTCTTTTGTTCCTCTTTGCTTTCTCCATAATGGTGGTGTCATCTGCACACCTGAGATTATTGATATTTCTCCTGGAAATCTTGATTCCAGCTTGTGAGTTATCCAGCCCAGCATTTCACATGATGTATTCTGAATATAAGTTAAATAAGCAAGGTGGCAATATACAGCCTTGACATACTCCTTTCCCAATTTGGAACCAGTCCATTGTTCCATGTCTCATTCTATCTGTTGCTTCTTGACCTGCATACAGATTTCTCAAGAGGCAGGTCAGGTGGTCTAGTATTCCCATCTCTTGAAGAATCTTCCAGTTTATTGTGATCCACACAGTCAGAAATTTTTAGCATAGTCAATGAAGCAGAATAGATGTTTTTCTGGAGCTCTCTTGCTTTTTCTATGATCCAGTGGATGTTGGCAATGTATACACGTATATACAAGTAATCTACACATACAGACATATGTATGCACGCAGTATATATTTATAGACATGGAAGCACATATACACGCATGCAATGCATACACCTACACACATACATGCACAAATATACACATGATACACATGCATGCATATAGCAACACATGCATGCATGCATGCACACATAACACACACAATGTGTGTGCACATGCATGTGCACAATATGCACTCCCATGCATGCATGTGCACACACAGACACGTATCTACACACTGACGAAGATCGAGGTTTCCGTGCCACGGAGACAGCAGCTCTCTCCTCGTAGGGATGAAATTGTGGGCAATTCATCCCATCTGTGTGCTTTTGTGCAATCTCCAAAATTCCTGTGGTTGGTTGTTGGTTTTGTAGGAAGGCAGAAACACCGGTGAACTGCCTTCTATTGTGTTTTCACTGTAGCGTTACAGCCACTTGGAAGGAGGGCTTGACGCTCGTCCGGTCGAGGTGATGCCCGGAGGGTGTCTCTGCCGTCACAGCGCCTGCTGAGGCAGCCACACTGCGGGTGTCAGTGGGAAGCTTCTCTGACCTGCTAATGGGATGCGTCCGAATCGGCAGGGGCTGCCTGCCTTTTCAGGGTCACGCTTGTGTTTTCTCAGCTGCTGGAGCCTGACCCTTTCTGACAATTATTACTTCATGTCAGAAGGCTGCTGGGCAAGCTGTCTGGAGCTGCTGGGAGAGACGCAGCTGCCCCCATCAAACTCTGAGCGGTGAGGCTCTGGCAGAGGGTTAAAGATTCCAGAGTTTTCTGTGGAAAGACATCTCGGCCGTTTCGTGTGCCCCCCTCCCTCCTGGGCTCCCTCATACGCCTCCCCAGCCTGCAGCTGGAACAGAGGCCTCTGATGGTGGCGCCATCGTGGGGCTGGGTCTTTGTCGTGACAAAGAGACAAGAGAGATGGGCCTGGGCTGCCCAGTGACCATCTTCAGGCAGATGATCTGAGTCTCCTGGGATTTCTCCCAAGAGGAAGTGCAGAGGGCCTCTCTCTCCCTATAATAACTATGACCACCCGCTTGGACTCCAGGTTTCCTCCAGGCAGGAGGGGGTGAGGGGGCCAGTGTTTGCTGCCTCCATTGCTTCACCAACTCTTATTTACAGATGCCGACTGGGGCCTTCCTGGAAGAGGAATTCATCTGAGAGGAAAGCAAGGGTCCCTGAGAAAGATGAGGGGTGGTGAAGGGCAGCTGCCAGGTCCTCCCACTTTTGTGTTTCCCAGCAGGAGGTCCCAAGATGGCAGGAACCAGCCTGGCTCAGGCAGAAGCTGGTGGATCTTCAGATCCTGACTCCCAAGCTCGAGAGCACCGGTGACATGTAGCTCCAACTTGTGACTTCTCCCACCTCGCTCTCTGTGCACCCGGGGGTGGCCTGGGGAAATGCCCCAGCTTCTTGGCGGCACTGAGAGTGCCCCTGTTTACATGGATGACTCTAGAATGAAGGCGGCTAGTCACCACCGCAATGGCTAATGCTTTTGGAAGGCAAAAAGTGCTTGTGCGATGGATTCTTTCATTTAAAGTAGTCTTTCAACACATATGTGAACACATCCTATGTGCCGGCAAAGTTGTAGGCACCGAAACCAGTGGCAGATGAAAGAGACAAAACCTCATGAAGGAATAACACGTGTCCTGTACACAGGATGGAACAATATTCAACCTTAGAGTGAGGGGACACAGATGTGCTACAACATATGAACATGTGAACGTATGTGCTACAACATAGGTGAACCTTGAAGATGTTGTGAGGGAAATAAGCCAGAAACGAAAGGACAAATACCGTGTGATTCCACTCACCTGGAGCAGTCAGGTGCGTAGGGATAGGAGCAGAAAAGTGGTTGCCAGGGGCCAATGGGAGGGGGGAGGATGCGGCGTTGTTGTTTAATGGTGTTGATTTGAAACAAATAGATGGCTAGATGTTTCTCTAGCAAAGAGGTTTATTCAGAATCAGCAGAGAATGGCAACTTGACAATGGTGAGCACATTTAAGTCCCTGCCTAGCAAGGGAAGGAGAAGCCTTTTACAGGGGGATCGCTGGGGCCTTAAGAACGTGGATGCACAATGCCCCTTCCTTGGATTTTTACAGAAAGCTCCTCAGGTAATTCCCTTGGGCAGTTGGAGCTGAGAACCCCTGCTTCACAATCTTGAGTGCACCTTTAATCAACTGGAGAGCTTTAAAAATAATACCGATGTCTGTGTCCCATCCAGAAGTTTTGATGTTGTCTGAGTGCCCTTGAGCTATGAGGCTTCTGGAAGCTCCTAGAAGGGCCCACTTTGCATCCTTGACCATGAGCTGGACTGGCAGCTCTGCATCTCTCTGCCAGGGCCCAAGCCTCCATCAAGCACAGTGCCTGGGACTCATGATACTCTCAGGGGTCCACAGCATTTGGTTTTCATTTCTTTACAAATCAGAAGCAATAAAAAGAACATTTATGTTGAAGAAAGGGTTGTCATATGTACTGTTAATATAGTCACCTTTGTACCAACACTGCTATAATGTGGAATTTTTAAGACTTTTTTGTGCAGAAGAGCCCACACAGGTCATGGTGCTGCCCTAATGTCTGCTGTCCCCCAAGGTCCCATCTGGAGCTTTGAACCCAGTGGCCACTGAGTGAATGAGAGAGGAGACTCAAACGATTAAATAAGTACAAGGAAAAAAAAAATTGTGTTACGAGGGAGATGGATAAACGTGGAACATTCCATGGAACTCGTCCATGGAATGAACTTGGCAGAACATGAAAGACATGGAGAAATCAGGCTGGGAAGAAAAAATTAGGAGAGTGGATGTCTGCCCCCACCAGGCACCCCGTTGTTTTTTAGGGGAAGTGACACCATGCCTTTAATATCCCAGGGCTTCCCTGGTAGCTCAGATGGTAAAGAATCTACCTGAAATGCAGGATATCTGGGTTTGATCCTGGAGAAGGAAATGGCAACCCACTCCAGTATTCTTACCTGGAGGATTCCATGGACAGAGGAGCCTGGCAGGCTTTAGTCCATGCAGTCGCAAAGAATCAGAGATGACTCTCACACACACACACACACAAGCAAACTGAGGCTCCATTTTCACTCCCTTAGAAAGAACCCAGCCCCTCCCTGCTCAGCCCCAAAGTCACTTTCCTCTGGAATCACTGGGGTTGTCTCACCTGTTTTCTGCTGTCCCTGGACACAGAGCCACTAGCCAGGAATGCTGCCCACTTCCTTCATCCCCTGTAGCACATCAGTCCAGGCCTCTTCCTGACAACTCGGGACAGCAGAGGTGAGTTCATGACAGAGCTGACAGGTGACCACTGAACTCGTGCCTGTGTTTGTCCCAAGGGACCCCTGGGCTTTCCAGGGACCTCCTCACCAGCCATCTTCTTCTTGGGGTGCTGCCCAGCCCCTCCGTTCCTCCCAGGGCTCCCCCTGCCCCTTTAGCCCTCCAAGGAAATTCCAGTTACAGGGCTTAAATCACTGTTGCTCTTTTATGCTGAGCTTTGAACCCTTTTATCTGGGTGGCGCCTTTTGAGGGAGGGGCAGGCATTTCTTTTAAACCCCAGAGACCCCAGAAAGCCCACTCGGGGCTTCTGCATCTGTCCCGGCACTCCATTTTGTCTTATACCAGAAATACAGTTTCTTCTTTCTTTCTTCACAGCAGGGACTCCATCCTGGGACAGACACTGAAGTCCAGGAAGGGCTGCTGGTGGACCCCGCAGGCCACAGCTTCCTCTCCAAGTTTTGTGAGGCCTTGGCATGGTTGCCCAGGCCGCTGGGTGGGCCGGGTTTCCTGTCTTGGGTCTTGCTGAGTGTGCTTTCTCACTGATTCTTTGAGGGATGGCTCTTCCACGGAGAAGTTCTGTGCAGAGTTCGTCTTTCATTCCAGATCCAGCTGGCAAATCTGGACAGGGAAGCTTTCTCTCGTCCTTTATGGCTCTTCCTTCTCCAGATGGGGTCATACCTGGTTTGGAAAACTGAGATCCCCAAGGAGACCTTCGCTAGGTCTCTTCCAGATCAGGATCCTCCCGCATTCTGGCCAAAGTTTGAGGGTGGGGCTGGGCCTCAGGGCTTCCCAGTGATTCCGAGTCAGAGAGGACAGCAGGGAGCCTGGCTTCCTGCAGGGTGTTGACCACATGTGCACACAGGCACATGTGTGTGCTAACACAGGCACATGCAGTCGTGTGCACACGTGCACACCCGTGCATACTCATGAGCACACCCTTAGCTGGCCCTGCACACTCACAGCCATACATCTTGGTGGGGTACCCAGAGATCTGCGCACACAGAAGTCCTCAGCTTCAGAAACAGCGGTTCTTGGAGAGTATTCTGTCCTAACTCGCAGGCAGCAAAGAAAAATGGCTACAGAAGAGTCTAGCCCCCAACCTGCTTTTGTGGGCAGGCAGACAGGCTTTCGGGGGAAGAGAAAAGTATGAGGTCTGAAGGACTTGGGGAAACAGAAGGACCTAAACTGGGTCTTCACAGATGGGTAGGATTTGGATAAACAGAGGTGTGGGGGGCGTTTAAGACAGAGGGGGTGGTGTAAACACAGGTTTGTGTGGGAGTTAGGACCTTGGGTGGGAGTAGCTGGGGGGACTGGAGTGGAGGTGGAGGGAAAGAACAAACATCATGGGTCAGAGGGAAGGGGCTCTGGAAGTTTGTACAATGCAAGGGGCACTAGGAACCACTCAAAAAGAACAAGAAGAAAGGGAATGGATGCGACGTGTACTTGCTGTTCACCGGATTCTAAACCAGACGCTTTACATTTATTTAGTCTTTACCATAATCCTCTAAGGCAAGATATTATTATTCCTGTTTTTACAAACGAGGCAGTTGAGGCTCAGGAGATGATGTAATCACATCTAGTAATTGATGTGGCCAACTTTCAAACCCAGTTCTCCCGAGTTCCAAAGGTCCTGTTTCTTTCTTGGATCACGCTGTCTCCCAAGAAGAGAAACAGCTAAAATTAATTTGAGGAAAGATTAATCTAGCTGCAGTGAAGACACAGACAGATTGGAGGCGGGGGTCAAGGGACCTGCTATTGAAATAAACAAGACTGAGATGAATGTGCACGATGAGCCTGGACCATCTTGTCACCCCAGAAAGCGGAGAAATGTCGGAGTGGATGCAGGGGCCAAAGTCTTACTGCCAAAAGAGGGGACGATTCAGACGATTACCTCGACAACTGCAAGGGACTGACTGCGGTGGATTCAAGCACATCAGATGTGTTGAAATCCGAGCCTGTATTTTTATTTTTTAGTATTTATTTGGCCGTGTCAGGTCTCAGTTGCGGGTGCATGGGCTCTAGTTGTGGCACATGGGCTTAGGTGCTCCACAGCGTGTGGGATCTTAGTTCCCCAACCAGGGATTGAACCAGTGTCCCCTGCATTGCAAGGTGGATTCTTAACCACTGGACCACCAGGGAAGTCCCCAGATCCAAGCCTTTATAAGGATGCTAAAAATCAGACACTCTTTGGTTACTTTTGAAGAATGTTAGGAACGCAATTGAACCTTTGGGAAGCTGGTATAAGAAGGGAAAGAATCAAGTATTCATTCTGTCCTCCCTGCCCCCGCAGTTTCTCTTTTTTTAGAAGCATTCTGGCCAATCAATGAAGGAGTTACAGGATCGGAGCATCACCATGTGACTGCCTCTGAGAAATGGATGGGTCTGGCATCCATGTCTGCTAGGTCTCAGAGGGAACTGACCAGACTTGCTGTACCTGCTGATGGAAGGTACCACTGCCTTTGAAGTTTTTGCCAAAAATAATCACTGAGTCTCTAGATCTAAATATCCTTTGACAGAGAAGTCAAGGCACAGGGGAACATATCAAATGACACCTCGAGGATGCAGTCTGAAAAATCCAGACTTGGGATCGCTGACTGGATATTTGATAATATTCAAAAACTGATATTTTTTAAAGGAACAGTCTTGTGGATGTGGGTTAATAAAACTGATCTCTTTTGAGATACTTTCTATGATAATTACAGATGAAATGGTATGTTGTCTAGGGTGGAGGATGGGAAAAGCAAGCTGGATTATGCATGAAATGCAACTAGCTGTAAGGTGAAAACTGTTGAATTTAGGTGATAGAGGTGCATTAATTTCTTCTCCACTTTTGTAAAAGTTTAAAAGTGTTTCAAGTAGGATGGTAATGTTGGTGAGTTCACGGCAGTTGGTGCGTGGAAGGGGCATTTTTAGAAGGGAAAGGAGTGGATCAGAGCTGAGTCAGGGCAGGAGGAGCAGGAGGCACTGGAGGGGAAGCGAAGCCCTTGGCACCCCACCAGCATACAGCCAGGAATGTGGCCTGGCGTGACCCTGGCTCCCGGGGCCAGGCCCTGACTGTGGACGAACTCCTCTGCCTTGGGGAGCTGAGAAGTGTTCCCAGCCCAGCTGGAAGTACTGTCTGCCAGTTCATAATGAGCTGCTCAATGTTCCAGCCCTGAGGTCACCTCCTCTGTGAGTCCCCTGGATCCCCAGGAGTAGAATCAGTCATGCTCTCCTCCAGGTGCTGCAGCTCCTCAGCCCTGATGGACGTCTGACTTGCATTTCAGAGACTGTGTTCAGTCTGTGGTCCCCACTGCCCTGTGTCCCCTGGGGCAGAGCCCAGAGCCATCCACACAGGAGGCATTCAACACCTACATATTGGTTATGAAATGGACTGCCCCCTCATCCTCTAGCAGATGAGGACGTAGAAAGTGTGGGACTGGGTTGGGGGCTGGGACCAGAAGAAGGAAGGCCTTGGTTTCTTCTCGGTGAGCACACCCCTTTTTTCCCTGCCTGGCAGAATATAAGAATCTGCTAGGGGTGGCCCAGGAGGAGAGATTCTTGAGTCACAGGTGGTCCTTCTGGTTGCCATGGTGATAGCTCACTCTTGCTCCCCTATCATGGGACATAACTGGCCAAAGCCTTTGGGTTGTGAAACTTTGGTGTCCACATCCCTTTGTCGTTTTTGTTGTTGTTGAGTCGTTAAGTCACGTCCAACTCCTTGTGATTCCATGGGCTGTAGACCTTCAGGCTCCTCTGTCCATTGGATTTCCCAGGCAAGAATACTGGGATGGGTTGCCATTTCCTTCTCCAGGGGATCTTCCCAACCCAGGAATTGAACCTGTGTCTCCTGCCCTGAAGGCAGATTCTTTACCAGTGAGCCACCTGAGAAGCCCGTCCACATCTCCTTCCTCTTCTGAGATTGCTGGGACACTCACATAGCAGGTCCTTGGGATTCTTAACAATTCCTTTGCAAGTTTCATGATGGATGGAAAGCTGGGAGGGGACTCAGATGGGTCACTGCAGTGCTTGGGGTGACCCCAAAGTTTCTTCCTAGCTAAGAACAACAACAGGAAGCACAGATCAGGGATGAGATAGAATTTGGTTGAGGAATCCTAATTCTCTTTACTGAGATTGCTTGCCTTTAGAAGTGATTCCCAGCCTGATGGGCTAGGAGAGCCCTGGAGCCATGAATCCCTTTGTTTTTTGTTTTTTTTTAAATATTATTTTTTATTTTTACTTTACAATACTGTATTGGTTTTGCCATACATTTACATGAATCTGCCATGGGTGTACATGTGTTCCCCATCCTGAGCCCTCCTCCCACCTCCCTCCCCATCCCATCTCTCTGGGTCATCCCAGTGCACCAGCCCTGAGCATTTCCATTCAATTTAGTGGGAGTGGTTTTAATAGGACCGGGTGGAACCAGTTTACCTTTTCACCTTCTGGGCACCGGGCACTTGACAACACATCTCATCTGTGGAGGTAACCTAATTGCTTTTGTCCTTTTGGGAACACCTGCAGGGTCCCCACCCAATTAGGGGGCTGCTCTTAGCTTTCTTTTGCATAGAACCCCCAACTCCAAGTCCTCTTCCTTGTTAGGTATCACTTTCTGAAGGTTAGATGATTTCTAAGCAAGTGAATGTGATTGGAGGCTGGCTAGGGCTCAGCATCAGAGCGCAGGGCAGTAAGGGGCACTCTCTGTTCTCATGGCCCCTGGTGGAGGCGCCAGTGGAGTCCTGGCCCAGGTATGCTGCAAGCCTAGAATGCTTCCTCTTTTCTAGCAGCAGTGGACCTGTGCGGCTGAGCTCTGCACACGTGGCTAATTACTAGGAACATCTTGGTTGACTTCTCCATTTCCAGTTGTCCAGTTGCTGTCTTATTTTTCAATGTCCCTGGAGAGCACGTCCTACAGATCAACATAAGTCAGGCAGCTCCCAGCCAATGCCACTGCCCTGCCAGGCAGTCCTGCAGCCTCTGAAGACCTCCTCTGGCTCCAGGAATCTCTCGCGCTTCCTGCCTCCTGGTGAGATTAGCTGTGGAACCTTCTAGAGCACTGGACATCGGTCACTAGGACTCACGAATGAATGTCTGTTCTGAGTATAACCACTGCCTCGTGGTGAATCCATTCTTCATGCTCCAGATAACTCATGGTAGGAAATCCTTCCAAAACTCTTAAAAACTTTGGGGCTATAGTCAGTGACCATTTGCTCCCTGTTTCTCTTCAGAAAGTAGGAGAGAGGCTGGTTTCCCTCCTTTACTTGCGCGTGGGCCATTAATGGGAGGAGCCGTTCCATTATCTGAGCTCTAATGAGCCCAGAAACTGGAGAAGATGGGCCTGTGGGGGTAATTCGATTTGAAATTCAACAGCCCTGTTATTCCAGGGGGCTTTATTCCTGACCCTGGGGCCCTACAGAGTGGGGTGTCCTGTGCAGGCAGATCTGGTACCTACTGGGGTGTGGAGGGCATCCAGGCGGTGGTGGAGGAGAGGGACCCAGCCAGGGATGTCTGAGTGTTGTTTTCACTCATAATAATGGCCCTTCAAATGATCTGGGCCCAGTTGTTGCATGCTCTGTGATTTGCAGCTGTAGGGGCTTAATCACACTCCTCCAGCTTTTATAGTTAATTTAAAATGTTTTAGAGAAGAAGTTTGGCTTGTCTGTGGGCAGCCGGATGGCCCACTTCCAGGGGGTAATGGGATGGTTCCTGTCTGCTAGTCCAGATACTGTACTGCCAAGGGACATAGGTGGCAATTTGAGGACAAATCTTACTCAAAAAAAAAAGCAGGCCCTGTCTGTAGTCTCTCACCAGATGTGTTGAGTATTCACTCATCAGTTCATTGTTAATTCATTCGTTCAGTCCATGTCCATGGTCTACACAGAGTGTCCCCCTACTTCCTTTCCCTTGCACACTTGTGCTTGTGTGTGTGCGTGCACACACACACACACACACACACACCACTTTGTTGGGATGCTTTGATTACAGGCTCTGACCACTCTTTGTTTCCTGCTTCATTTCTGTTGAGATGCAAGAATTGACCCCCCTCTTTCCCAAAGCCAGCATTTCCACCTGCCTTCTTGGGTTCAGTGTTCCTCCTCTACCAGCTCTTTTTTTTTTTAAATTTTTTATTGGAGGATAATTGCTTTATAATATTGTGCTGGTTTCTGCCAGACATCAACATGGATCAGCCACAGGAATACACGTGTCCCATCCCGCTTGAACCTGTCTCCCATCTCCTGCCCTATGCCACCCTATCCCAGGTTGTCACAGAGCCCTGGGTTGAGCTGTCTGTGTCACACAGCAGATTTCCATCTACTGGCTCTTTTCCACCATCAGTCAAATGGGTTCAGAACTTTCCCCTTTGGAAACACTCCTTTAGGACCACTAACCTCCCAGTTGTGACTCCTTCCCTCCCCTCGTGTCCCCAGCCCAAATATTCCAGTATTGTCCCCCCGCTCTCCTTCCCATGGATGTTTGTCTGTCAGCCCTACATGCCCCTGAGACTGCCCTCACCCAGGGCACCGCAGGCCTCCAGATAAATCCATCTGACTGCCACTCACTCCCCATCCTCTCTCATTTTCCAGAGCCGTCTTCGCATGAGCTTTTGGGTGATCCCTCTCACTCAGGAATGCCCCCAGCCTCGGCTCTGGAGCTGGGCTCTGGCCTCGCATCACGTGAACCGCCTCCTGCGGTATTGGGCTGAGCTGGGTGTGTAGGCCAATCAGATTCTCACTGCAGGGAGGCTGGACTTGGGATTCGGAGATGGCCAGCTGGCTGCTGCACGCAGCTGGGTGTGGGGACACACGTGTGTGATCCTGAGACCCTGTGTGTCTTTGTGTGCACTTCTGTGAGTGTGCTGGACTGGAATGAGGTGGTGGGAGGAGTTGGGCGGGGAGCTGAAAGAGCCTGGGAGCCTGAAGATAGTCTAGGCCCTGGCTCTAGAACTTTCCCAAGGCCTATTTGAGTGGATTTCCACAAATCACCCCTTTGTCTTGAAAGTACATCTCTCTTTCTTGTAATCTGACTTGAACTGGTTTCTCTTAACTGTGACCAAAGGCACTCTGAAATCTTTCCTTCCGTCTCATCACTTTTCTTTTCTCTCTCGCATCCAGGCCTCTCTCCCTCTCCTCCTGGTTCTCTCTTTTCCTTTCCCTTCCTTTCTTGTCGCTGAGCCAAAAGGGAGGGGCTGTGTTGGGAATAGCAGGCTCCAGGCTGCAGCGGTCAGGATCCTTCTCTTCTCTGGGACTCTGGGGTTCAGTTCTCCCAGGTTCAGTCATGGTGTGAGGGGCCTCTGGGCCCCTGTAAGTCACATTCCCAAGTTTAGATCTGTTTCTTTGATCTAATAGACATATTTTTCTTATGTTCTCAAGTTCAAAGCCACTACCCTAGTGATGGGAATAGGTACTTGTTTTTATATATATGGGGCTATTTTCATTTATACTTTTGTCTGTATGGCTTTTCCCCAACAGATCCTAAAAGAGATATTAGCTCCTGCAGAGGGTCCTATTGTCCTCATTGGGTAGAAGCAACGCAGCAGGCATGTGTGTAGTTAGTTTATACACAGAATAGAATCACAGTAGTGCAATTTTAATGAACAGGGAGGAAATAAAAACCCTTTAAAACACTTTGCTTGATCAAAATTTCAAGGCCCTGTACTTCCTATTTGCTAACCCTCCTGGAAGAAAAGTGCTCCAGTAATGACTAAAGCATGCTGAGTTTGGCCTCTCTTTATTGAAAATGTTGTTGTTGTTGTTTAAAGGAGTTTAATTGGAGCATCAGCACCAGCCAGTCTCCTTTTAATTACAGCCTTCCGGTTCTGTGGCTAGCTGCACCACGCTCCAGAGAGTCATGGGGCAAAGTGATGGTGGGGTAAAGCCGGGGAAGCCTTCTTTCTGGGAGGGTTTCAATGGCTTTCATCTGGTTTATTTTTGCTTTCTTAGTAAATGTACACTTAGAACACAGGGTGAACAGTTGAATTCCCAGAGCAGTGCTTGGTCTGAAAGCTTATATTATTATTTTTTCCCCCTGAAAAAACTTCCTTTGAGTCTTTGTCCTTTTGCTGTCCTGCCCTCCCTGTGTCTGCTCGCCTGCTAAGTTGTGAGAATCAAAGATCATCACACAAACAGAGAAAACAGGGACCCAAGCAGGTGCTGGTGTGGGTGGTGGACCAGTCAAGAAGCCACTGGATCTGCCCACTGTGCCCAGGGGTTTCCTCACCCTCATGTCGGCTGCCTGCCTCTCCCCAGCCCTGTGTCCTCCTGGAGGCCGTCTTCAGGGCCCGACCAACTTCAATGACTCACCATCCATCCATTGGTCCAGATGTCAGCTGTCCCTCATCCTCAGGTCCTAGCATTTGTGGGAACAGCCTCTTTTTATCCTGTACCAGCTTGGGAACAGAATTCGAAATGAATAATCCCCTGACCCAAGAGCCGAAGTCAGCCAAGTAGGATCCCTAGCGGGGGGAGATGTGGGGGTTTAGAGCAAATGACTTAAAGATTCATTTCAGATATTTTGCTTCTCGATCATCCTTTCTCTGAGTCTCTTTCCATTTCCCTATCCCCAGGAAGTACCTGATCTGGGTGACTGTCCCCTCTTCTTTTGTGAGAAGCAGAACAGCCACACCCAGCCTCCACTCCCAGACTTTTAGAAAACTCCATACAGATCACGGTGAAGCAGAGGGCGACGGGGTTAACTAGAGCCACTTTCCTTCAAGGCCGGTCTGTGATCATTTCTGATGATCATGTAACTTACTGTAAATGACTTACCAAAATATTGATTTCAGATGTCTCTGCCTAAGAAAAATAATAGAATAATAATTTCTTTTTCACCATTGAGTTTTTAAATGGTGGTTGTAAATGTGGTGTCATATTTAGCGTTCTTTACACTCCTTCCCTTTGGATTCCCATAGGGATATCACACTATCCATAATAACCTCTCAGTGCCAAGTACTGTCCTGGAAAGCTGGCCAGGGCAGGAGCTGGCATGGGTGAGAAGCATGGAAGAGGGTGGGGCCCTCTGGAGGGCATGAGCAGTGCTGCCAGCATACCTCTGGACACAAATCCCACTCGCCTCTTGCCCCCTCAGCGCCTTCCCCTCGCTTACAAGGAAGAGTCCACACCTCTTAGCCGGTGTGCGAAGACACCCACAGTTGGGCATTAATCGCACTTTCAAACCTCACCTACCACTTCTCCGTACTTTAGGCAAGCTGGGTTTTCCTGTAAAATGCTATCCATTGGGTGTTCCGTTTTGTTTTCTTTTTTCCCCCATTTTTAAGGATCTATTTATTTATTCTGCGGCGGGGCTCTTCGTTGCTGCATGTGAGCTTTCTCTAGTTGTGGTGAGAGGGTTTCTCGCTGCTAGAGCTTCTGTTCTTGTAGAGGCGGGGCTCTAGGCGCACAGGCTTCCGTAGTTGCGCTTGTGGGCTCAGTAACTGGGACACAGGCTCAGGTGCTCTGCAGCATGTGGAAACTTCCTGGACTAGGGATCGAGTCGGTGCCCCTCGCGTTTCAAGGCGGATTCTTAAGCACTGGACCACCACGGAAGCCCTGGCTGGGTGTTCTTAATGTGGGCCCTTACACTGTTGCTGATTTAAACACTCTAGGTTCCTGTAGTCTCCGAGGCCACGCCCCGCTCCTGCCACGCCTCATCCATGGAGGGCAGACCCTTTAAGCCGAGGGAGGCTAGTCTCCTGCACCCTGCTCCCCGAGCCTTCTCCACCAGTGTGGTTGCCTTGGAAAGCATGCAGCTCTGCCCCTCAGGCCCTTGGAAGTGGGGGTGAATAGCTGGGATCAGAAGCCAGCTTCTGTCGCTGGATATTGATTCAGCCATATTGCAGGGTACTACATTAACACCTGGACTGGATGAGAATTTGTCCCAGTAACGTGGACCACACTGACAGGCTTACCCTCAGGTCATCCCTAGAATTCCTGGCCCATCACCACACACCTCACAGGGGCATTCTGTCCTGAACCAGCCTCAGAGGTCAAACTCTGTTGCATCACTCATCAGAACCTGGGTGAGATGCTGCTGAAGAAGGACCAGGGAGTATCATGGTGGGACCTAACCTCTGGGATGGCCAGGTGGGTCTCCCCTGCTCTGATTTGCATCTGTATCACCTCCAGTTCTGCCAGCCAGGGGCCTGTGCACAGGAGCTGTGGGAGCTCTGAGCCTCCCCAAGGCCTGGTCCAGCTTGTTCTGACCTGTGACCTACATCTTCTCTAACTCCAAAGATATTTCAGAGATGCTAAGCAGCTTATCTTAAAAACCCCCATCCATATGGATAAAAAAAAAAAGCTCTGATAAATCTAGACAGCTTATTAAAAAGCAGAGACATCACTTTGCTGACAAAGGTCCATCTAGTCAAAGCTATAGTTTTTCCAGTAGTCATGTACAGATGTGAGAGTTGGATCATAAAGGCTGAGTGCCAAGGAACTGATGCTTCCAAACTGTGGTGCTAGAGAAGACTCTTGAGAGTCCATTGGACTGCAAGGAGATAGAACCAGTCAATCTTAAATCAACCTTAAATATTCATTGAAAGGACTGATGCTGAAGCTCGAATACTTTGGCCACCTGATGCGAAGAGCCAACTCATTGGAAAAGACCCTAATGCTGGGAAAGATTAAAGGCAAGAAGAAAAGAGAGTGACAGAGGACGGGAAATATTCAGAGCAGGAGGAGAAGGGGGTGACAGAGGATGAGATGGATGGATGGCATCATCGACTCAATGGACATTAGTTTGAGCAAACTCCAGAAAATAGTGAAGGACAGGGAAGCCTGGCATTTTGCACTTCATGGGATCACAAAGAGTCAGACACAACTAAGCAGCTGAACAACACCAATCCATATGGGAACCGAAAGTGGGAGGGTGGAACCATGAGCTAGACCTGGTTCTCTGTCTTGGGGGCAGTTTTGGAATATCCCATTCCCACCCTATCTGGGGCAGCTGCTAACCTCTCTCCTTACTCTCTTTTAGTCTCTAAGACCTGAGCTTGCAGGCTTATTTTCTTTCTTTAAAATTCCTACAGCCTCACCTTCCTCCTCCCCACTCAGACTAATCATGGAGGTTCTGGAAGGTCCTCGGGTACTCTACGAAGCCTGAGGTTTTTGTTGAGACTGTGAACATCTCCCGCAGATGCTTGGCTGAGTCATGATGAGACTGCAAGCATCTCAGGGAAGGGTGAGCCTTCCCTGCTTCGCTACCCCTTCCACTGCCTTGTCCACAGAAACCCCCAAACTCACCTCCTGCTCAGAGGTCTTTTTACCCCCTTTCTGCCAGGAGGTAAGAAATTTAGCTTGGATTTTCCCAGGACTCTTTCCTCCAACACACCTGCCTCCCCCTTCTGGAGGATGTCTTTGCTTGAAAGCTCGGGGCCAGGAGAAGAGTGCTTACTCTCTCCTCCAGAGCTGGTTCCAGAGCCAAGGTTCTAAATACCCATTCCAAGTGCTTCTCACTCTGAGAGGCTGGTCCCATTGCCATTACCCCACCCGCCCCCAGCACTGGAACTGCTCTGCAACTTGGCACTTCCACCTCTGACTCTGCGGGACCCCATGTGGCATGGAGGCACAGAGGGACCACACAGCCATCTGGAGATCCGAGATGGCAGTCTCCCCCACTTTTCACCTTGTCTTTCCAGCCAGGATGTGAGGCAGACTGGGTAGGAGAGAGCCTGGAAGACCTACTGTCTTGTATTTTTCAGCCTCTGAAAGTGACTCATAGCCCACAGTAAAGATGCTATTCTTGCCTGGGTTGACTGAAGCTGAGGGTTAGGACTTTCTCTATACCCTTAGCTGGGACCCCAACTTGTCAACCATCCCCTTAGAGCCAACAAACATGAACTCATGGATGTTCAGATTCATCATAAGGTGTGTGTAAGAAATTTAAACTTCAGAGGTGGGGCTAGAAGGAAACCCAGGCATGTGGTGCTCCTTCCCACCCCACCCCTGGGCTAGAAATCCCTGGGGTGTTGTCGCATCCTCCAGGAGTTGGCTCCGCCCTTTGGGATGACTCTAAGTGGATGTCCCCCCAGGGCAGCATGAAGCATCCTCTCTTGCTTTACTAGTTGTTTCTTTTCTTCCTGTACAAGTTTTTCTGACCGTTTACCTCTTCCTTCTTTCCTCAAGACCCCTCCCCTTCTTCTCCACACCCCACCCCCAGCCTCCACCAGAATTTGAGAAGTTTCTTCTACTGCTTTGTGAGCTTTCGCCGCCTCTGAATATAGTCGTGAACCAGTCATGCCATCCATTCTGCTGCTTCGTGGAATGAAAAGAAGCATTGGCCATTGGTGATTGACTCGGTCTCCAGTTCTTCCCACTCCCCAGAGCTCAGGGGAGGAACTGGAAGTGCCAGCCCTCCAGGCACTTCAGTCACTTAACAAAGACACTTTTTTCAGTCTCCTCCCCTAGGTACTGCCAAGGGTTGGGGAGCTCTGCGCTGAGATCAGGGACTAAGGCCAAGTTTATTTCTCCTTTTGTAAACTGCAGTGTCCTTCATGGTGGGAAGCCTGGTGTCCAGGGTTCCCCTTCCCCATCCATGCGGGGTTGAGACCACACGTGAGTCCCTTGGTGCCACTGCCCCCGGACCCCTGTGTGGTCTCTGACTGCCCCAGCACTGCCAAGCAGGAGAGAAGGCCTCTGTGCTTGCAGGTCCAGCTCCCGGAGCTGCCACCACCCGCCAGCACTACTTCCCCAGCTGTTCCTGTGCTCTGTGAGCCAGAGTGGAGCCAGCCAGGGAGTGAGCCTAGGGCCGGATGGGATCCAGATCCTGGAAGTGGGGAGAGGAGCAGCGGCCAGCCCTGGCATGGGGGAATAGCAGCTCCGCCAGCCCAGCTCCACAAGGAGCGTGAGGACGGCCCTGCTCCTGGCGGTGACAGATAAAGAGGCTGAGCCAGGGACCCTCTCTGCAGTAGTTAGCGGGCTGAGCGGTGAGAGTGGCGGTTCCAATTGTGTGGCCAGGGCACTGGGCCATCCAGGGCTCAGGCTCCAGAGGTGGCCCGCAGTGTGGTTCCTGCAAAAAGGATGAGCAGTTGGCAGTTCGGGTTGAAAAGCCAGCTTTTGAAGGGTGATTTCTCGGCTCCTCTAATTAACGAGAAACAGAGATTTCAGGTTGGCGAACAGGGCTCCCTCTGGCCACATGCACATTTTTGCGCTCTCTTGCTTTTCGTGCCTTTATGTCTTTTAAAAAGACTGAAAAGAATAATAATAATAAGCTTTTGGGGAGGGGCTCCAATTTTCCGATTTGACAAGAATGTGCAGGGCTGAATAAAGAGCTCCAAGAATCCTAGCCTCAAGCCTTGTCTTTGGAAAGTGCTGAGCCCAGACCCTCTGTGCCCAGACTCCCTGATGGAATCACCCTTCTTCTCAGGCTGGGTCCTCTCACTGTCTCAGAAGTCTGGAGGAGTCCCCCGTTCCCCCTGGGGGACACTCCAAATGCCCCAGCCCTGGCATCCAGGTCCTCCGTGGTAGTTTTTTCCCTCTTCAGGCCAACATAAGCCCAGCTTCCAAATGGACAGACACTTACCAGAGGGTCTGTAATATCCTTGTCCTCCCATCCTTTATGGGCTGGTGGGGGTCCTGGGTGGCTGTCAGATTCCTCATTTATACAATCAGGAGCCTCTAGAGTCAGTGGGTCCCCATGCCCATCCACTCGGCCCATGTTCTCGGTCCTGTGGGTAATTAGACAGCTGTGAACCACCGGCCCTGTAACTTCCAGGGTTCCCTCCAGCTACAGAGTTCTGTTTCTATAATTTATTGAGTGTTTGCCGTTGTTCCAGAGTCAAGTTAATTTGATACATGATCTGCCCTTGAATTAAAACCAAGTCCAGAGGGGGATAGGGGTGTGGGGGAACTGGCTCATGGAGGCTGGGGTGTGGGACTGGGGGTTCCTAGTTTTCATCCTGGCCCTGGGCTAGTTGCTCTCTGTGAAGCAGAGACCCTGATTTCCCTTTCTCACTCCATTTCCTCATCTGTCAAGTAATGTGTTGCTGCCTCAGTACAACCTGGTAGAACAGCCAGCCGTGCACACATCTCTGATTTATCCAGCCAGAAAGTCAGGTGCTGCCTCCCTCCATGGAGCCTTCCTCCTCTCTATTTCTTTAGCCCCTCATGGTACAATTATTTTGGGTTAAAATGAATATAAATGCTGTATGAGATTTTTAAAAAAAATCAATTTGTGACACCCCATGAAGAAACTGAAGTCCCTCTGGACTGTCACTAAGCTGGTCCCTTTCTTTTGTCTCCAGTGGCTCTTCCTGACCCAGGGATGGAACCTGCGTCTTCTGCATTACAGGTGGAGTCTCTACCGCTGAGCCACTGGGGAAGTCCACTGTCCCTTTATTTCCATCTGAGAAGGCGGGGCTCTTGGCCACATGCTGCCACCCAGGGCAAAACCCGGTATTTCACATGTTGGCAGAAGTGGCACAGGGTTTCAGGGTCTCACAGACTCTGCCACTTCTCAGCCATGTGACTCTGGGAAGAAAATGAAATGGTGGAATTTGCAAAGGTTCTGTGAGAAGATAAAATCCCGGAAGTCTAAGAAGCCCCTTTCCCTTCCCTTGGGAAAGCTCGAGAAGTGGTGTCTGGCCTCCTCGAGAGACTGCTTGGCTTCTTAAAACCAGAACCCAAAGCAAGAGATGCTGCTTAGGTGCCTGGCTTCCTGTGGGGGCTCCCTGCTGGCTGTTCTCTGCTGCTCAGGCCACCCTCATACCCTCGCTGGCATCACAGGGGTGTTCTCCAGGCTGCAGCTACTAGTGATTCTTCCTGCTCACCCTTCCTGCTCACCAGGCCCATCTTTGAGGTGAACCCTGGAAATGTAGACGAAGAGCAGCGACGCTTAGCGGGTGGCCTGATGCCTACCACCAGATCCCAGGCCTTTTTATTCATCAACTTTTGTCCCCAAGAGCTCATTCACGGGGAAAGTTTGGGCCCAATTTCCTTTTTCTTCTGCGTGGTCGCTGTGGGCTATTTGCTGTCCATTTCTTCATCAGCATATCTGCCTCTGCATCGGGACCTGTGCCTTCTATTTCTCTGCAGTTCTGTGCTTTCTGCATGGCAACCAGGTGACTGACCCCTCTTTAAAGCTCAAAGAGCTGTTGCATAAAGCTTTTTCTGAAAAACAGCACCCTGCCCATAGTCGAGCTCCATGGTCGTTCAAACCAAGGGGAACCTTTGAAGTTGCCCTCTCCTTGCCACCAGCCTCTACAAAGAAACAGACCTGCTGGCCACAACCTTTCCCCGGAGACTGCCCTACTTAGCTAGCCAAGGACATCCGACTCTGAGCTTGCCTCTCTGTGGTCTCTGCCTTTCAGCTGTCAGGGTTTATATGATATTCAGAGTTTGGGCTGTTAGCTAGTCACCCCCTTTCAATCACAGACCTGGGAGTACAGGCAACAGAAGGGGTCAGTGCCCAGCCATTTCCCCAGCTGTGGACACCATCCTGGGGAAACCCCCTGTTTTAGCTGCAGCACAGCAGAGCAGGACAAGCAAGGACACCAGTGGCTGCCACTCAGTCCATTTCTTGAAGCCTCAGTTTCCTTATTGAGTGTGGGGATGAGAAGCATGGGCCACAGTCGATCAGGTAATGAGGCAAACATCTAGCCTAGTGTCCACATGTGGTGGGTGGAGTGGGTTGAACAGTGAGCCCCCCAAGTCCGTGTCCATCCGGAATCTCAGGATGTGAACTCATTTGGAAATAGGGTCTCTGCAGGTACAGTCAGGGTAAGGATGGACATGAGATGAGCCTGGATTAGGGTGGGTCTGGAGTTCACCAGGGACATCTGTATAGCAGAGAAGGAGACAGGGACATAGAGAAGGCAGCTGTGTGAAGACAGAGGCAGAGATGCGAGTGATGTGGCCACGAGCCAAAGAATGCCAGGAGCTGCCTGCAGCTGGAAGAGGCCAGGAAGATGTCTTCCCCGGAGACCATGGTTCTGCTGACATCTTGACTTTTTGCCTCTGGCCTCCAGACTGTGAAAGAGAAATTTCTAGTGTTTCAAGTTTGTAGTGATTTGTTACGGCAGCAGCAGGGAGCTAATACAGTTTGCTCTTTTTTTTGGCCACACTGAGTCTTCGTTGCAGCTCGCAGGCCGTTTGTTGCTGCACACGGGCTTTCTCTAGTTATGGTGCATGGGCTTAGTTGCTCCGCTGCATGTGAAATCTTCCTGAACCAGGGGTTGAACCTATGTTCACAGTGGCAGGCGGATTCTTATCCACTCTGCCACCAGGAAGTCCCATAGTGTGTTCTTAATAAGGGACGGTTGTTATCATCTTTTCTTTAAGGAGAAGAGTGGACCATTTGGAGCCTTGCTGGCAAAGGAGGGCAGAAGGGCAATTGGAGGAGGATGCCCCTGGAGCCCGAGGGGCAGGGCTTTGCAGAGCAGGTCAGGGTGCATGGGTAGAGGTGCTGGGCGTTAACGCTCTGAGGAGTTGATGTGCTCCTTCCCATCTTTCCTGCTCCCACGCATGCTGACATGCTCCCTGGGGGTGGCGAGGGGGACACAGAATGCATTCCATAGACTCAGAAAGCCAGTGGACATCCCAGAGCCCCTGGCCTCCTGAGCCAGGACTGGACGATGCTCAGAGGTGGTGTGACTAAACCTGGACCTGTGGTCTCCGCAGTGAGGGCTGAGCAGCTGGGTGGGAGAGGACCGTTGGGAGAGGGATCCCACCTGACCCTGACCTGTTCGGCTGCCCTGGGCACAGGTGCCCAAGTAGCAGAAGCTGACGGAGGTCCCAGGTCTGTTTGCTCAGTTATGAGGAGACAGAATGTAGGCACCCCTGGTATCTGGGGTATGTTTAACCTTTGCAAGCATCTGACCTCAGACGCACTGCAGCACCTACCTGATGGGTATCTGTGGTGCCCCAGGAAACAAAGCCTGCTGCCTCCAGATCGCTCACTCCATGGAGCCTGGGAGGCCTGGGCTCCTGAGTCCGACTCTGTCCTGTCAGGAAGTGAGGTGTGCTCCCCCTTCTCGTACCATGGGGGCAGTTACAGCAGCTCACTTATGCCGTGTTAACGGATCTCAGAAGCCAAGGGGGGCCCACCTGCTCCCTCGTCCTTACTGCTCCCTCGTCCTTACTGCTCCCTCCATCTTCATGAATTTGGTTCGCAAACCCTAGACCAACTTGCAAGAGAGGCGGCTGCAAGGACTAAGTCTGCAGCTCCACTGGAGAGCTGCCTGCGGTAGCTCCCACGCCCACCGGGGAGAGAGACCTGGGCCTTCCCTGTCCGGGGTTTGGGGGTGGGGGGCACCTGCTCTGACCTTGACCTTCCTCCTCAGGGATGCCACTCCCAGCACAGCCTCCCATGAAGCAGCAGGAGCAAGGCATGAGATGTGGCTGGAGCTAGGGCCCCGCTAGACCTCCTCGTGGTCCAGGTTAGAGCTCTGCATGTTTTCTGGAAGGCAGTGGTAAGCCAGGGAATGCTGGGCTGGAAGGAAGGGTGTCAGCTTCATCTTTGTAAAAAGGTCGTTTAAGGGAGAACAGATGAACATGGGGACAGTGGAGGCAGGAGTGGGTGAGGATGGAGCAGAGGGCAGTTTTGAGAGGTGAACTCGGACCAGAGTTCATGTAGACAGAAGGTGCAGTGAAGGGGAGAATTTTCCTATACAGACCCTGCGCACTCCCGGATAAACCAGGCCCAGCGTGCAGTGGACAGTAAAGAAAGACTTGCTCCGTCCCCCCTCCTAGCGCCCACCCAGCGCCTCACCTGCGCCCAGTCCTACATTTCCTGCCCCTCCCCCTCCACGTCTGGATCTGCAGCTCCATCAACCAAGCTCTCCAATGTTTTTTGTTTTTTTTAAGTACTGCAGATGTCACTGATGGGCCACCCCAGAACTGCGACTCTGTAACTCCATGGAATGTGTAATTATAGCAACACAAGCATCAAATTACCAAGGACAAGTAGCTGCAAAGTAATTACATGATTCTTTGTTACTGGGAGGGTTTGGGGATTTCTCCCCCCACTTTTAAGTTTTAGAAGCACCCTTTGAGTGGGCGGGTGGGGAAGCAGGTGGCAGGTGGGGCAGAGGATGAGAGAAACTAGTAAGCGAGTTCCATTAGCTTTTCTCCCCAAGATGAGAGGGACTGCTGGGTAGAAGGTCAGGGAGATGGGGGAGCAGCAGGGGTGGGTGGTTATTCCTGGGGTGGGGAGGGCTCCAGAACCACCATGAAGTGGTGATCTCCCACGCTATATCCTCAGCATGCTCCTTCAGCCCCTCTCTTCCACCCCATCACACATTTCTCATGGACCCTTCAGCCTCTGCAAAAACCACAGGCTGCCCCCAGAAGGGGACCTTGGTCTTGGTACGCATCCTGAGCAGCAGATGGGAGGCTGTGCAGCCTTGGCTCCCGCCAGCACCCCAGTGGCCTGGAAGGTGGGGAGGGGTGGTTCTGAGTGCAGCCCTCCCGACCTGCAGCTCCCGTCCACCGGTGCCCGATGGTTGTTTGTGGTGTAATCATCCCTCCCTTGCTCCTCGGCCCCCACAGCTGCTCAGCCGGCCAGGGACAGCCCCAGCGTGGGCCCTGCTGGGCTCAGCCCCAGGGTGCCATCTGTATCTGCCTAGCTTGGGCCTGGGTGTGCAGCGGGTGGCTGGTGACTGTGGAGCGGCTGCAGGACTAGACTGAAGTGGGGCTTGGCTCTAGAGGCAGGACACCAGGTAGGGGAGGGATGTATGGTTCCCCTTGTTCTCCAGTGGGTGCCAGGTTGCCCACGGTGACCTGGAGGTAGGTCACCTCTGAGATGCTGTTCAGGGGCCCGTCCTGTGAGCCCTGTGTTTCTCTGGCAGGCCATCGTGCTGTCTTTAAGATGAATCGTCTGCCCTCTGCCTCTTATCCCCTGTGTGCACTTACTTGACCTGATGCCTCAGAAAGTCCCCCCCAAAGTGCTCTCACCACCCTGGGACCCCACACAGCCAGCTGGTGCTCTTTTCACAGGACACTGTGTCTTGTGAATGTCCTCAGACATGCAGAGCAGCCACTCTCTCACACCCATTATGGTTTAGATTACAGAGCAATTATCCCGCTGAGCAGCTGTGTAATTCACAGGTCACATCCACTCACCCTGCTAATGGCGTCGGCAGACCCACGGTGAGCAGAGCCCAGAAAGTCAGAAGCTGATGCCCACGAACCCTTAGTGTGGTGGGGAAGTGATGAGGGCTCTTGATTCAGATTCTCAGGTCTATGGAGTGGGAGGTAGGGCTGAGGTCCCTGGGGGACCATGGGAATCAGGCTGCATGGGCCAGAATCACTTGAGCTGAGTGGGCAAGGGCATTTTGCCTAGATTTGCGATGTCATGCAACCAGCTCTTTGAATGGCCCAGTAACTTATTTAATCAGGGTGCAAGAATTCCATTTCTAGGTCTCCAGGGGGCAGGTGCCCAGCAGAAATGCCACAACATAGCAGTCCTGCTGGACCCCCATCTATACTGCCATCTGTCTCTCTCTGTGATGGGAGATTGACAGAAATATTTGGAATTCTAAAGTCAAAGACATCTAGAGGATGGTTGTCCAAGACGTTTACTCATCTGTTTAGGTTTAGCGAAGTCTAGAATTTAATTCAGAGAAGGCAATGGCACCCCACTCCAGTACTCTTGCCTGGAAAATCCCATGGACGGAGGAGCCTGGTAGGCTGCAGTCCATGGGGTCGCGAAGACTCGGGCACGACTGAGTGATTTCACATTCACTTTTCACTTTCATGCACTGGAGAAGGAAATGGCAACCCAGTCCAGCATTCTTGCCTGGAGAATCCCAGGGACGGCGGAGCCTGGTGGGCTGCCGTCTATGGGGTCGCACAGAGCCGGACACAAATGAAGCGACTTAGCAGCAGCAGCAGCAGAATTTAATTACTCAAAGGAAAGGGAGCAAACTAACTATACTTTTCAACTGCTTTCTCCACAGAAGCATAGAAAGAAGAACAAAAGCCCCTTTTCACCTCAGCCCAAGCCTAGTCTTCCACAAGCCTAGAAATAGTCTTTGTTGACAGGCGGTGTATGTACTTCTTTTAGTTATACATTTATAGATAGGTCATGCACACCTGTGATTTTAAAAATCACTCAAATGGGCCAATCTTATTCTGTTAATTTGTTTGTTTTAGTTGACTATCTGTTGTGGAAATCTTTCCATGTCGCTATCTATGTGTGTGTTCATGTCATCCTAGTCATCCACTGTGTAGTGTTCCACAGTGAGATTGCTCATCATTCATGTCACTGCTCCCACAGCAACTGTTTCCATTTTATGATATCACAAATGATCCTCCAGTGTCTGGGAATGCATTTTCCTGTAGGTTATAGATGATAAATATGAATGAAATATAAACATATATCTGATTAATAGCCTAAACAAGATTCTTTCCTTCTTCCTTCCTGTTTTGGTTCTTCCTTCTTTCCTTTTCTTAGATGTAACAGAAAGCTGGAGGGAGGTGGTCCAGGGCTGCTCAAGGATGTTTTCTATCTTCCGGTTCTGCCATCATATGTGGCTTTGGTCCTCTTAGTGAAAGCCCCATGATCTTCTCCTGTATCTCAACAAGGTAGCCAAGAGCTTTCTGCTCCTGAGAAATTGTGTGTGTGTGTGTGTGTGTGTGTGTGTGTGTGTGTGTGTTGTGGGAGTGGGTATGGAAGGCAACCCTTCCATAGGAGTGCACCACTATGTAGACAACCAGACTGTGTCATGTGGCCAATCTGAGCCTGAAATATGGCTGGAAAGGGATCTATTTTACGTGCTCAGTTGTTGAGGAAGGCAAGGGAGGAGGTGTTTGGAACCATGTGTGATCTGTCCTCGGAGTTCCTCTGCCCCAGGATACGTGTGAAGAGAGCTGTAGGAGACATTCCTTAGACCGGATTTTGTTTCATTTCGAACTGTTTGACCTGCTACTCAGGGTCTAAGGTCTGACCTTGTTTCCTTCACTGTTCCTCTGGCTCAGTTTCCTCACCTCTGAGCACTGAAGAATTGCATGCTCTATGCACCCTGCCTTGGACCCCATTGTCTGGGGAGGCCTGGCCACCTCTTTCCAGAGCCCACCCTTCACCGAGGTTCAGTTACATCTGATGTCTTCTCTGAAGTATTCTCTGGCCTGCTCAGCTGGGCAAAAGCTTCTTTTTCCCCAAATGCTGCGAGGTGACTTTGGAGAGGACTCCAGGAAGCCGCATTGATGGGCACTGGCTGCCGATCCTAGATGTGCCTCCAGGTTCTTCCAGGTACATTACTGTATTTTCTCTGCAGTGGAATTTTAAAGTTTCTGCCTTGTGCATGTGAGCTCAGTTGTATCTGACTCTTTGAGACCCCATGGACTGTATAGTTGCCCACCAGGCCCCTCTGACCTTGGGATTTCCCAGGCAAGAAAACTAGGGTGGGTTGCCATTTTCTCCTCCAAGGGATCTTCCTGACCCAGGGATCAAATCCGCATCTCCCTATGTCTCCTGCATTGGCAGGTGGATTCTTTACCATCTGAACCATTCCACCTTGTATCAGATTCCAAGTTATTTATTAAGGAGAGTTGACCTTAATTTTTCTTCCCTTCTGCCTTCAGCCAAGCTGACTTCCCTCCCCAGATATTTATTAAGCTCACAGTCATTGACAGGAACCGACTCAGACTGGCTTCACCATGTACTAGGTGGCCACGTTGAATGAATTACTTGCCTTCACTGTCCATGGTTGGTTTATCTATTAAGAGGAGGATAATAGTCATATCTTGTTTGATGTTAGCAGGATTAAGTGGCTTCCTACAGGTTGTGAACCAGTGAAGTGAAGTTCCTCAGTCGTATCTGACTCTGATCCCATAGACTGTAACCTACCAGGCTTCTCCACCATGGAATTTTCCAGGCAAGAGTACTGGAGTGGGTTGCCATTTCCTTCTCCAGGGGATCTTCCCAACCCAGAAATTGAACCCAGGTCTCCCGCATTGTAGGCAGACGCTTTACCGTCTGAGCTACAAAGTGCTTAGAATCTGTAATTGGCACATCAGTTCAGTTCAGTTGCTCAGTTGTGTCAGACTCTTTGCGACCCCATGACTGCAGCACACCAGGCCTCCCTGTCCATCACCAACTCCTAAAGTCTACCCAAACCCATGTCCATTGAGTTGGTGATGCCATCCAACCATCTCATCCTTTGTCATCCCCTTCTCCTCCTGTTTTCAATCTTTCCCAGCATCAGGGTCTTTTCCAATGAGTCAGCTCTTCGAATCAGGTGGCCAAAGTATTGGAGTTGTAGCTTCAACATCAGTCCTTCCAATGAACACCCAGTATTGATCTCCTTTAGGATGGACTGGTTGGATCTCCTTGCAGTCCAAGGGACTCTCAAGAGTCCAACACCACAGTTCAAAAGCAGCAATTCTTCTGTGCTCTGCTTTCTTTATAGTCCAACTCTCACATCCATATATGACTACTTGAAAACCATAGCCTTGACTAGATGGACCTTTGTTGACAAAGTAATGTCTCTGCTTTTTAATATGCTATCTAGGTTGGTCATAACTTACCTTCCAATTAGTAAGTGTCACTTAATATCATGGCTGCAGTCACCATCTGCAGTGATTTTGGAGCCCAATAAAATAAAGTCAGCCACTGTTTCCCCATCTATTTGCCATTAAGTGATAGGACTGGATGCCATGATCTTAGTTTTCTGAATGTTGAGCCTTAAGCCAACTTTTTCACTCTCCTCTTTCACTTTCGTCAAGAGGCTCTTTAGTTCTTCTTCACTTTCTGCCATAAGCGTGGTGTCATCTGCATATCTGAGGTTGTTGATATTTCTCCCAGCAATCTTGATTCCAGCTTGTGCTTCATACAGTCCAGCATTTCTCATGATGTACTCTGCATATAAGTTAAATAAGCAGGGTGACAATATACAGCCTTGATGTACTTCTTCTCCTATTTGGAACCAGTCTGTTATTCCATGTCCACTTCTAACTGTTGCTTGCTGACCTGCATACAGGTTTCTCAAGAGACAGGTCAGATGGTCTGGTATTCCCATCTCCTTCAGAATTTTCCACAGTTTATTGTGATCCAAACAGTCAAATGCTTTGGCGTAGTCAATAAAGCAGAAATAGATGCTTTTCTGAAACTCTCTTGCTTTTTCGATGATCTATTGAATGTTTGCAATTTGATCTCTGATTCCTCTGCCTTTTGTAAAACCAGCTTGAACATCTGGAATTTCATGGTTCAACATATTGCTGAAGCCTGGCTTGGAGAATTTTGAGCATTACTTTATTAGCATGTGAGATGAGTGCAATTGTGCAGCAGTTTGAGCACTCTCTGGCATTGCCTTTCTTTGGGATTGAAATGAAAACTGACCTTTTCCAGTCCTGTGACCACTGCTGAGTCTTCCAAATTTGCTGGGATATTGAGTGCAGCACTTTCACAGCATCATCTTTTCAGATTTGAAATAGGTCAACTGAAATTCCATCACCTCCACTAGCTTTTTTTCATAGTGATGCTTCCTAAGGCCCATTTGACTTCACATTCCAGGATGTCTGGCTCTAGGTGAGTGTGAGTGATCACACCATCGTGATTATCTGGGTTGTGAAGATCTTTTTTGTACAGTTCTTCTGTGTATTTTTGCCACCTCTTCTTAATATCTTCTGCTTCTGTTAGGTCCATACCATTTCTGTCCTTTATCGAGCCCATCTTTGCATGAAATGTTCCCTTGGTATCTCTAATTTTCTTGAAGAGATCTCCAGTCTTTCCCATTCTATTGTTTTCCTCTATTTCTTTGCATTGATCGCTGAGGAAGGCTTTCTTATCTCTCCTTGCTATTCTTTGAAACTCTGCATTCAGATGGGAATATCTTTCCTTTTCTCCTTTGCTTTTCGCTTCTCTTCTTTTCATAGCTATCTGTAAGGCCTCCTCAGACAGCCATTTTGGTTTTTTACATTTCTTTTCCCTGGGGATGGTCTTGATTCCTGTCTCCTGTACAATGTCTCAAACCTCCATCCATAGTTCATCGGGCACTCTGTCTATCAGATCTAGTCCCTTCAATCTATTTCTCACTTCCACTGTATAATCATAAAGGATTTGATTTAGGTCATACCTGAATGGTCTAGTGGTTTCCCCCAGTTTCTTCAATTTAAGTCTGAATTTGGCAATAAGGAGTTCATGATCTAAGCCACAGTCAGCTCCCAGTCTTGTTTTTACTGACTGTATAGAGTTTCTCCATCTTTGACTGCAAAGAATATAATCAATCTGATTTTGGTGTTGACCATCTGGTGATGTCCATGTGTAGAATCTTCTCTTGTGTTGTTGGAAGAGGGTGTTTGCTATGACCAGTGCGTTCTCTTGGCAGAGCTCTATTAACCTCTGCCCTGCTTCATTCTATACTCCAAGGCCAAATTTGCCTGTTACTCCAGGTGTTTCCTGACTTCCTACTTTTGCATTCCAGTCCCCTATAATGAAAAGAACATCTTTTTTGGGTGTTAGTTCTAGAAGGTCTTGCAGGTCTTCATAGAACCGTTCAACTTCAGCTTCTTCAGTGTTACTGGTTGGGGTACAGACTTGGATGACCATGATATTGAATGGTTTGCCCTGGAAATGAACAGAGATCATTCTGTCATTTTTGAGATTGCATCCAAGTACTGCATTTCGGAGTCTTTCGTTGACTAGGATGGCTACTCCATTTCTTCTGAGGGATTCCTGCCCACAGTAGTAGACATAATGTGATTTGCACATAGTAAGAGGTAGACAATGCTAGCAATGCTAGCCGTTATTGCATGTGACAGTAATGGCGGTCAGAGCTCAGTGGACAAAATTGACATGGTTCCTATCTTCACGGAGCTCACAGCCCAGTGCTTTAAGGTGCATGCTCAGCCCAGGACCACTGCTGATTGTGATGATGCAAGACTCTTGCCTTACTGGGTGCATCAAATAGGCGAGTCCTCGGAAGGATAATGTGATCCGACCGTCGCATTTCTTGCACTTACATGAACACTCCAAGCTTTTCTGCCCATCCTTTCTCCCTCTCACCCTGCCTTTGAATTTACTGTTTCTTCTACCTAAAAAATAAATAGAAGCACCCATTCATGTAGCTGTGACCACGTGCCAGGCATTGTTCTGACTTATACACATCAACATATTTAAGTCTCATGTCAGCCCAATGGGGTAAGTACTGTTGTTATTACTGTTTTATATATAAGGATACTGAGCCACAGAGAGGTCAGATAAGTTTCCCAGGGTCACACAGTAGTGAAATGGCAGACAGAGCAGGATTTGATTCCAGAAAGTCTCAAACCCCAGGCTGTGCAGGAACACTGGGCTCCTGCCCCCATCTCAGCACTGGGTCCTTTCCTGTCACTCAAGCATATTTCTTCTCTAACTGTCAAATCTAAATCAGCGTAATCTCTCATGTTTTCATATTTCTTTTTTTTTCTTCTGTGTGTATTTTTTTAAACATCACTACATTTTTGTGGATCCATATACATTTTATGGTATTTTTTTACAAGTTTTAAAATTTTATGTAAATAATGTCATACATATATATCATTTTGCAACTTGGGTTTTTGCTCAATAATGTTTTTGAAATTTGTAAACATTGAAGATATGGCTCTAGGTCATTTATTTGAACTAACAGAAGAGTAATCCATTTTATGACTACATACCTATAATTCACCTACCCTCTAGTTGATGGACATTTAAGTTGTTTCGGATGTTTTTCTGCTATAAACAATATTGGAATGAACAGTCTTGGGCATGTGTCCTTGGAGACATGGGAGAAAGCATCTATGTAAAAAATTCTATACTCAGAAGGGTCACGGGTCTTGAAAATATTAAACTTTACTAGATGTTGCCAAGTTTCTATCCAAGGGAGATGCTAGCTGTTCATTCCCCCAACAGCAATTTATGAGACTTCCTTTTTCTCCATGTCAAACAATCTGGTTTTGTTCTGAGAAGATCACTCTAGCGAAGAGTAAAAAGTGAGCTGGGTGAGGGTAGGAAGGGGTGCATGGGGGTCTAGACACACGGAGAACTAAGAACTGGGACAGTTAAGGTTTCTCGCTCCAAACTGGTAGTGGAGAACTTCCTGCATGATCCTCTGCTGTCTGTTTTCATTTTCCCTTTTATCATCAGGCTGGTGAGAATGAAATTATCTGCTTGTCAAGTGTTATCAATCAAATATCAAATTGTGCAGGCAACTGAACTGCTCTTCTTTGTAGAAAATTATTATTTATTTTTTATTTAACAAAACTCAAGGCTGAGAGCATGCTCCATTGTGCCCTTCTGTGGTTTTAGTGTTTTCTCTGCTTTGGCTCAGCCCTGGGTTGTTTATCATGCATGTGTTGTAGTGCAAATGTGGAACAAATGAAGCCGAGATATCAAATTAATACTGTGATCTGTTTTTCTGTTTTGTTGCCATAACAATCTGTGGCTCTTGAAGCAAAGAGAAAATTAGAATTGTATTAAAGGTGTTTACACCATGTACACCCCATCCTGCATTATTATTTATTGCTATAATAAGTGTATTTAACATTTTGCTTAAGGAGGGCTCTCTTCTACTTCCTTTTGCCTGTGGTTTTTCTGCTTGTCCTTCTAACCTGGCTTTGCTTTTGACCTTGATGTTTCCTGTAGCTCTGAGCAGAAAGGATGCTTTATGACCTCATGATTCCTTATATTTATTCCTCCCCTTCACGCTCCCACCTCCCCCCAATCCTGGAAGCTCCTTTGAGTCAGGAGTCTTGGTTAGAAACAAAACAGGACTTGGAGTATGTTTTCCTCCTTTGTTTGCCTCATTCTTTCCTTCTAAACCTGAATTGGAGGTTCAGCATTCTTTGGGAGAGATGAGGAGAAGCTGGGGTGGAAGAAAGGAAAATTAGAGCAATTTATGCCTTGGAAGAAGTACAATGGAAATCAACATGGCACATGGAGGTGTTTGAAATGGCAAGGTTAGGGTGTTGGAAGCCCCCCCACCAACTAGATCAGTTTACCTGCATGGGTAAATTGGGACCATTCAGTGTTGTAAGCTCTTTGAAGGTAGATGCTATTCCTGCTCCATTTATCAGCCTGTAATTCCTAAATAATACTGGGCACACACAAGGAGCTCAAGAAGAGCTTCATCCCCTGATTGTTTGGGTTATTGGTGAGGGAAGATGTGTGTAAAGATGTTTATGAGTTATGCCCACTTCAGGGCATCTGTGGCTCCAGAGGCAATAGAATGAAAAGGAACATTGCTTTTCTTTAAAAAATCTATTTATTTTTGGCTGTACTGGGTCTTCATCGCTGTGTGAGCGCTTTCTCTAGTTTTGGCAGCAGGGGCTACTCTCTAGTTGTGGTGTGCGGGCTTCTCGTTGCGGTGGCTTCTCTTGCTGCAGAGCACAGGCTATAGACATGGGCTTCAACAGTTGTGGCACATAGGCTTCATTGCCCCATGGCATGTGGGAGGTTCTCGTACCAGGCCTGGAACCTGTGTCTGCCGCATTAGAAACCGGATTCCTAACCATGGCCCACCAGGGAAATCCTGGAAAGGACCACTTCTGACCCTTCTTGGAAGAGTCCTCTACCTGGTGACTCTGTGCAAAAAGGTCGGAGCCAAAGAGGCCCTAGAGGATGATGGATTTTTAAAATGTCCTGTTGTTGTCTTTTAGTGCCCAGGGGACCTTGAGTCAGGTCTAAAGCCCAGGGCATGATGAAGACCCTTTCTTGTGTGAGTCTCTTTTTGAGACTCAAACCAAAGGTGGTTCCTGGTTACATAAGTAATACAGGCAAAGAAAGCCCATGGGGGCCAAGAAAAAAAGATCAACCTTTTTCTCAAGGCCAAAGTTTTTTTCTTTCTCAGATTCTTGCACATGGGCACACACTTGAGTACACAAACAAGCTTTTTTTTTTTTTTTCTGGCCAAGGCACACGACATGCAGGGTCTTAGTTCCCTATCAAGGAGAGTCCTAACCACTGGACCACCTGGGAATTCCAACACATGTACTCCTAAAAAAGAAAGGATGAAGAGGGCAAAGATGGGTTTGGAGTCCAGGTTAGCATGTGAGTGGTCATAGTGTTATCACACAGGAAGGGGCTGCTTGTGACTATGGCAACTTGGATCCGGAGGGAGGGGTGTGAAATGGAAGGAATATTAACCAGGCTGGCAAAGGGAAGGTGAGGGAGTGACAGGAGGCTCTGAGATGGTTGGGTAAGGTTGGTTCTGGGTGCATCTTTGAAAAAAGCGTGTCCTGTCAGGTTTCCTGTCTCTTTCTTCAGAGCCCCCTTTTTTTTGCCTGGATGCCCATCCCAAATCTTAGAGCGAAGGCCCCTCTAAAAATAGGGTGGTGGTGGGCAAAATCATACAGGAGGCATGGCCCAGTCATCCCCAAGCACCAGTTCTTTGCATTTATGAATAACCTGTTAAAAGTGTCCCTCTTTAGTCACCTTCTTTGACTCAGTCATGTCTGAGAAGGGTGAGTAACCACAGTAGATTCTTTTGTATCAGTGAATTTAAATGGCTTAGACAGTGCCACATCCACTACTTCAGTCAGCATTTCTGACCATAAGGGTTAATATTGTGGTGTGTATTTTTGTGTTGCACCCTTAACTCGGGTATAGGGATGTGAGATAACTTGTCCAGGTTGACCCAAAGAGGAAATGCATGACTTCAGAGCACTGTGCGATTCTGCTTGCTTCAACGAGCACAGTGTGTGTGTGTGAGACCAGGGGGCACTGGAACTTTCCTTTTATTTGGTTGAATTCCCTTGTGTCTACATGGTCTGAATGTCAGTGACTGAAACAGGTACAAGGGAGCAGGCTGCAGCAACAGTATTTGCAGAAATGTGCACTTCCTAACTTATGTGGGAATGACAGTTTTGTTTGTTCCAAATAAATGTTTTGCAGGATCCTGCAGATAAAATGTGCCTATTATCCTTGCTTTAAAAACCTTCATGGAATACGTGCACTTCTGTTTGTGTGGGAAGATGTATTGTGAAATATTAACATAATCTTTCTCCTCACAAAGACACACATGCAGTTGTTACCCCATGGTACTACACTGAATGAGGGTAACAGAGAACAGGTCTTTCCCAAAATAGAATTGTCAGACTTAGCAAATAAATAAACAGGACACCGAGTTCAACCTGATTTAGATAAATGACAAACACTTTTTATATACTCTATGCAACATATGGGATCTACTTGTACTATTTGACATTTATCTGAAATTCAAATGAAATGGATGTCTTATAATTTTCTCTGGCAACCTTATCCCAAAGAATGAAATCAAACAACGAAAGTCACATGCTTGGCTTTTAAGTTTTAAAACGGTGGCTTAGTGTAAAATAGAAACACCAAGAAGAGGAAAAGCTCTGGGTTGAGGAAGGGACAGAGGATTGAAGCCAGGGAGGAAAGAGACAATGGTGACTGTAGCTATTTCCTGCTACTCTCTGTGTCCCACAGATAACTTCAGGGTCTGCAGGTACCCTGGAGAACCCAGAATCAGCCAGGATACCGAAACCCGGCCCCACGCAGGCTCCTCCCACTACCCCCCAAGCCGTCCCAGAGTGCCTTGCCCCACAGACCGGAAGTCCCAGGATGCCTCGCAGTCCCTCAGGCGGGAAGGAGGTGTTTGCTGTCTCTGGCATTAGCCCCAGGCCGTGGTGGACCTACGCCCCCTCAGCTGTTGTCCAGGGTCACGGGCGAGGTCAAGGACCGGCTGCTGAGAAGCAGCACCAGGACTCTGCGGATGCCGGAGGAGGCTGCTGTGCGGGGTTCATGCCAGGCCTACCGCCAGGTAAGCCGCCGCGGGCTGTCGAGACTGGCCAGTGGGGCGAACACGACGTGATACCGCGTTTACCCAGAGAACCTGAAACTGATGAGGTTCAAGTTGAACACAAGGGCCAAGTGAGAGGAGCTGAGCGGGGAGAACAGTAATGGGCCTTGTGTACCCAGAGTTCATAGTCGGAGTCGTTTGCGCAGCCTGTGGGGTTGCTGTGGGAACCATGCCAAGGTGCCGAGGCCGGGACTCCTGGGGGGTGTTTTCGGCTCCACCTTGTTGTCAAGTGGTGAGGCTGCGGCCTAGTGACACTGAGGCCTGGCCAAGCACGACTGGGTGGGAGCATAACCTCCTGTCCCTGAATACAGGAGCGCAGGATTCCCGTTAAACTTGACAGTGGACCGTGCCCGCTCTAGCCACCAGGGAGCGTCTGGTGATCTGCCGTCGTCCTTGCCCTCCTGATCTGGGCTTTTATCAGCTGTGCGCGTTTAGGTCATTAGGGAAACCCCGGAACCCAGCAGTTGGTGCCGTTTGGTGGCTGGCTGGCCTTAAATGAACACTAAAGTCATTTGCTTCCCTATAAAACGGAAACAGTAATGCCACCTTCCTTGGGTCCCTCAGAGGATTAAATGAGGTAATGAGTCAATATCGTGCAACATGTGGCACATGGCTGAGGCGCCCAAGGTCAGCTTTTTGGGCAGAAGCGATTCGTTTGCCCCCACTCCGCACCGACCACATCTTTGCTCCTCCTCCTCTCGGGCTCCTCCTGCCATCCATTCTATTAAGATCACCTCCCAGAGCAGGGCCATTCAGGCTTCCAGGTGAAACTGATGTTGTGTAACCTCTTCCCAGATTGTTGCCTTTTCGGCTTTTGTTGAATTGTGGAGTGCAAGGCTTCAGGTTTTAAGTGGAGTTTGTTAGGGAGGAAGTATTTGGACCAAGGAACCCTTTCCTGCTGGGGGGGAAGGGGGTGGATCAGAGCAGATGGCAGGTGCAGCCTGAGAGGAGCAGGATGGTGCATTGCTGGGCACTGGTCTGGGCCTGTTCCCAGCACAGGGTGATGCTCTGGTGTCTCCAGCAGTTGGCCAGGAGATGCCTGGGTGCTAGGAGCCGGCCGGCAAAATTACAAGCCCCCGACTCTGTGGTCTTTCAGCGTCACACTGCCACAGATGTCTATTCTTGGCTGGGGTGATTAGCCTCAAAGTGGAAAGTTGGCAGGAAGAGAATGTGGCCTTCCTGCAGCGAGGGACATGATGAAGTATATTTGGTACAGTTTTCAGCTGCCAGAGAGGAAAGGCAGCTAATCAGATGAGTTCATCCTACCTGGAAATTTCAGCTGGTCCAGGCAAGGGTAGAATCATAGCTCCAGATCGAATGATTTCTTGTACTGATTTTGAGGCAGCCATTTTGACATAGGCATGGCAAAAAGGAAAAAAAGGTTTTTTCCCCCCCCAAACACACTGTTGCCCCTTAACCCATCCTGAACCTCTTCCTTGCTCCTGAGTGAAGCTCAGTGGTGCACTTTAGCTAAGGATGTGGTGAGGGTGTGAAAAGGGTGGGATGAGGGTTTTGAGCATTTTTTTTTATTGCAGTATAGTTGCTTTATAACGTTGTGTCAGAAATACTGCAGGACAAAGTGAATCAGCCATGTGTATTAATATATTCTTTCTCTTTTGGATTTCCCTCCCATTTAGGACACACCAGTCCATTAAATAGAGTTCCCTGTGCTATATAGTATGTTCCCATCAGTTGTCTGTTTTGTGCATAGTATCAGTAGTGGTCCCTAACCTCTAGGATCTGATGCCTGATAATCTAAGGTGAAGCTGATGTAATAAAGTGCACAGTAATTGTAAAGTGCTTGAATCATCTGAAAACCATTGCCCATCTCTGGTCCATGGAAAAATTGTCTTCCACGAAACCCATCCCTGGTGCCAAAAAGGTTGGGGACCACTGATCTATACCATGTTTCTAGATTTCCACATGGATGCGTTAATATATGATACTTGTTTTTTCTCTTTCTGACTTCACTCTATATGACACTCTCTGGATTAATCCACATCTCTACAAAAGATCCAAGTCTGTTCCTTTTTATGGTTGCTTGCATGCATGCTAAGTCATTTCAGTCATGTGTGACTCTCTGTGACCCTATGAACTGTAGCCTGCCAGGCTCCTCTGTCCATGGGATTCTTCAGGCAAGAATACTGGAGTGGGTTGCCATTTCCTCCTCCATTTTTATGGCTGAGTAATACTCAACTGTGTATATGTACCACATCTTTTTAATTCATTCTTTTGGTAATGGACATTTAGGTTGCTTCCATGTCCTGGTTATTGTAAATAGTGCTGCTGTGAACATTGAGGTACATGTGTCTTTTGAATTATGGTTTTCTTTGGTGAAGTCAAGTGGGCCTTAGGAAGCATCACTAAAAACAAAACTAGAGGAGATGATGAAATTCCAGCTAAGCTATATCAAATCCTAAAAGATGATGTTGTGAAGGTGCTAACACTCAGTATGCCAGCAAATTTGGAAAACTCAGCAGTGGCCACAGGACTGGAAAAGGTCAGTTTTCATTCCAATCCCAAAGAAAGACAATGCCAAAGAATGTTCAGACTACCACACAATTGCACTCATCTCACATTCTAGCAAAGAAATGCTAAAAATTCTCCAAATGAAGCTTCAAACAGTACATGAACCAAGAACTTCCAGGTGTTCAAGCTGGATTTAGAAAAGGCAGAGGAACCAGAGATCAAATCGCCAACATCTGTTGGATCACAGAAAAAGCAACAGAGTTCCAGAAAAACATCTACTTTTGCTTTATTGACTATACCAAAGCCTTTGACTGCGTGGATCACAACAAACTGTGGAACATTCTTCAAAAGATGGGAATACCAGACCACCTTGCCTGGCTCCTGAGAAATCTGTCTGCAGGTCAAGAAGCAACAGAACCAGACATGGAACAATGGACTGGTTCCAAATTGGGAAAGGAATACATCAAGGTTGTATACTGACACCTGCATATTTAATTTATATGTTGAGTATATCATGCAAAACGCTGGACTGGACAAAGCAAAAGCTGGAATCAAGATTGCAGGGAGAAATATTGATAACCTTAGATATGCAAATGACACTACTCTTATGGCAGAAAGCAAAGAGGAACTAAAGAGCCTCTTGATTAAAGTGAAAGAGGAGAGTGAAAAGGCTGGCTTAAAACTCATCATTCAAAAAAATGAAGATCATGGCATCGGGTCCCAATACTTCCTGGCAAATAGATGAGGAACAATGGAAACAGTGAGAGACTTTATTTTCTTGGGTTCCAAAATCACTGCAGGTGGTGATTTCAGCTATGAAATTAAAAGACACTTGCTCCTTGGAAGAAAAACTATGACAAACCTAGAGAGCTGACAAAGGTCTGTATAATCAAAGCTATGGTTTTTCCAGCAGTCATGCATGGATGTGAGAGTTGGACCATAAAAACGCTGAACAAAGAATTGATGTTTCTGAACTGTGTGGTGTTGAAGGAGACTCTTGGGAGTCCCTTGGACTCCATGGAGATCAAACCAGTCAATCCTAAAGAAAATCAGTCCTGAATATTCATTGGAAGAACTGATGCTGAAGCTCCAATACTTTGGCCACCTGATGCAAAGAACTGACTCCATAGAAAAAACCCTGATGCTGGGAAAGATTGAAGGCAGGAGGAGAAGGGAACGACAGAGGATGAGATTGTTGGATGGCATCACCAACTTGATGACTCAGGAAACTCAAATAGGGGCTCTTTATCAACCTAGAGGAGTGGGATGGGGAGGGAGATGGGAAGGGATGTATACCTATGGCTGATAATATTGAGGTTTGACAGAAAACCACAAAATTCTGTGAAGCAGTTATCCTTCAATTAAAAAAATAAATAAAAAACAACTCAGTGGACATGAATTTCAGCAAGCTCTGGGAGTTGGTGATGGACAGGGAAGCCTGGTGTGCTGCAGTTCCCTGGGGTTGCAAAGAGTCAGACACGACTGAGTGACTTGACTGAACTTTCTCTGGTATTTTCCCAGTAGAAGGATTGCTGAGTCATCTGGTAGTTCTAATTTTAGGTTTTTAGGGAACCTCCATACTGTTTTCTATAGTGGGCTACATCCAAGTAGCCATTTCAGTTGTAGAGTTTCATGGATGTGGGTGGAGCTTGGCAGTGCCCTGGCCTGTGTGGAAGAGGGCCAAGGGAACCACCTCCACCTGGTAGAAATCCCAGACTTTTGTCATCAACTGGACAGCGAAGGAAGGTGACTGGGTCGCATGGGCTTTGGATAGAATGTAGCCTCAAGATGTTACATCCCAACTTTACCAGAGTCTGTATGCTGACTTTTTGGGGATAGGAGAAATAAAGCCCCTGCATCTTATTAGGTATTGATGAAAAAACATTACCTGCCATATTAGTAAACAAAAGATCCTGTGGCCTTCAAACCGTCACACCGCAGCCGCCCCTAGCAGTGCACCCCAAGGAGACTCAGGATGAGAAAACACAGGACACCGGCCCCAAGAGCTGAGGTGCACGTCAGAGGAGTGATTCTGGTGAGCCCTCCTCTTGCATCTTCCTACACGTAGAAAATTGCTGGCTTTCTTAATTTGAGATATCTGGTTTTCTTTAAATAACAGTAATCTTTTGATGTTCTGACTACCTGATCTTTGTTGCCAAAATTCTCATATATCCTGGCTCCCCCTTTACCTCTTTGGAGCAGTCCCTCAGAATTATTTGAGAGGCTGTATCCTCAACTTCCCAGGTGGCGCTAGTAGTAAAGAACCTGCCAGTCAATGCAGGAGTCATGGGTTCGATTCCTGGGTGGGGAAGGTCCCCTGGAGGAGGGCATGGTAACTCACTCTAGTATTCTTGCTTGGAGAATCCCATGGACAGAGAAACCTGGTGGGCTCCAGTCCATAGGGTTGCAAAGACGGAAGTGACTTAGCATGCAAGTGTGCATGTCTTGGGCTTAAGTCCTCCATTTTGTCTGCTGAATAAAACAACTCTGAACTTGTAGGCTGTGCGTGTTTTTTTTCCCACAGGACAAGCCCCTTCCCCTCCTTTATTTTTCTTGCCTTTTTTATAATTAATTAAGTTGTGTCAGGTTCTTAATCACAAGTCGCAGGATCTCTCATTGGATGCACAGACACTGGTTGTGGTGCACTGCTAACAGCTACGGTGTGTGGGCTCTGCAGCATGCAGGACCTTAGTCCCTTGGCCAGGTATCGAAGCCGTTCCCTTGCATTGCAAGGGAGATTCTTAACTGCTGGACCACCAGGGAATTCCCTCCGCCTTCCCTCCTTTTGGTGCTCTTGTAAGGTGAGCCTAGCCACCCCTGTTTCACTAGTGACCCCCCGGATTCATGTTTCCAGCGTCTGTTTCTGGCCCTGCCTCCTGAGATCAAGATCAGGAAAGATACAAACAGGACATAAACCTACTTGATAACCCACAGCCCCCTCCCAGGATTTCCTTCCTCCCTTCCCTTTCTCTGAATGTCACATTCAGTATTTTGCTATGTTTGAAGTACCTCTAAACCTATTTTCCCCACTAGTCTGACTGCTACTTTCTTTTTGCTTATCTGAACTATTACATATCCTTGCACCTAGTCTTTCCCTCTTTAGTTCACTTCCCACATTGATCTTCTGATCTTTGCTGGTTGATTGGTTGTTTTTTAACATTTGTGCACCTCAGTCCCTGTGGAAGAAATCTCAAAGTCCTTAGTTTGGAATACAGAACTGCTAAAAATCTAATGTCAATCTCATTTCTAGTGCATCCCCTGTCTTCACCTAAGCTGCACTCCAGTCAAATAAGGCTGCTCACTGCTTCCCTGTCAGGCCTGGTGTTTGTTGCTATCGTTTGCCATTTCTCTGCTTGGTGACATACATATGCATTTGAGGATTTCTGTCGATTTGGCTATGGATTCTCAATGAGCCAGTTCTTCACATTAGGTGGCCAAAGTATTGGAGCTTCAGCTTCAGCATCAGTCCTTTCAATATTCAGTCTTTCCAGTATTCAGTTAGAATAATCAGGACTGATTTCCTTTAGGATTGACTGGTTTGATCTCCTTGGAGTCTATGGGACTCTCAAGAGTCTCCTCCAACACCACACAGTTCAAAAATATCCATTCTTTGTTCACCTTTTTTTATGGTCCGACTCTCACATCCATGGATGACTGCTGGAAAAACCATAGCTTTGATTATACAGACTTTTGTCAGCAAAGTGATGTCTCTGCTTTTTAATATGCTGTCTTGGTTTGTCATAGTTTTTCTTCCAAGGAGCAAGTGTCTTTTAATTTCATGGCTGCAGTCACCATCTGCAGTGATTTTGGAGCCCAAGAAAATAGTCTGTCACTGTTTCCATATCTATTTGCCAGGAAGTTTTGGGACCCGATGCCATGATCTTCATTTTTTGAATGATGAGTTTTAAGCCAGCCTTATCACTTTCCTTCACTCTCATCAAGAGGCTCTTTAGTTCTTTGCTTTCTGCCATAAGGGTGGTGTCGTCTGCATATCTGAGGTTATCAATATTTCTCCCTGCAATCTTGATTCCAGCTTGTGCTTTGTCCAGTCCAGCGTTTTGCATGATGTAATCTGCATATAAATTAAATAAGCAGGATGACAGTATACAGCCTTGATGTACTCCTTTCCCAATTTGGAACCAGTCCATTGTTTCATTTCTGGTTCTAACTGTTGCTTTTTGACCTGCAGACAGATTTCTCAGGAGGCGGGTCAGGTGGTCTGGTATTCCCATCTCTTGAAGAATGTTCCACAGTTTATTATTGTGATCCACACAGTCAAAGGCTTTGGCGTAGTCAGTAAAGCAGAAGTAGATGTTTTTCTGGAACTCTGTTCCTTTTTCTATGATCCAGTGGATGTTGGCAACTTGATCTCTGTTTCCTCTGCCTTTTCTAAATCCAGCTTGAATATCTGGAAGGTCTTCATTCATGTCCTGTTTGAAGCCTTGCTTGGAGAATTTTTAGCATTTCTTTGCTAGAATGTGAGATGAGTGCAATTGTGTGATAGTCTGAACATTCTTTGGCATTGCCTTTCTTTGGAATTGTATTGAAAACCGACCTTTTCCCATCCTGTAGCCACTGCTAAGTTTTCCAAATTTGCTGGCATATTGAGTGTAGCATTTTCACAGCATCATCTTTTAGGATTTGAAATAACTCACCTGGAATTCCATCACCTCGGCTAGCTTTGTTTTTAGTGATGCTTTCTAAGGCCCACTTGACTGCAGCCCAGGATGTCTGGCTCTAGGTGAGTGATCACACCATTGTGGATCTGGGTTATGAAGATCTTTTTTGTATCATTCTTCTGTGTATTCTTGCCACCTCTTCTCAATATCTTCTGCTTCTGTTAGGTTCATACCGTTTGTATCCTTTATTGTGCCCATCTCTGCATGAAATGTTCCCTTGGTACCTCTTAATTTTCTTGAAAAGATCTCTAGTCTTTCCCATTCTGTTGTTTTCCTCTATTTCTTTACATTGATCAGTGAGGAAGGCTTTCTTATCTCTCCTTGCTATGCTTTGGAACTCTGCATTCAGATGGATATCTCTTTTCTTTTCCTTTTCCTTTTGCTTCTCTTCTTTTCTCAGCTATTTGTAAGACTTCCTCAGACAACCATTTTGCCTTTATGCATTTCTTCTTCTTGGGGGTGCTTTTGATCACTGCCTCCTGTAGAATGTTACGAACCTCTGTCCATATTTTTTCAGACACTCTTATCTATTGGATATAATCCCTTGAATCTATTTGTCACTTCCACTGTATAATTGTAAGGGATTTGATTTAGGTGCTTTTGCACTGTGGTGTTGGAGAAGACTCTTGAGAGTCCCTTGGACTGCAAGAAGATTCAACCAGTCCATTTCTAAAGGAGATCAGTCCCGGGTGTTCATTGGAAGGACTGATGTTGAAGCTGAAACTCCAATACTTTGGCCACCTCATGCGAAGAGTTGACTCATTGGAAAAGACACTGATGCTGGGAAGGATTGGGGGCAGGAGGAGAAGGGGACAACAGAGGATGAGATGGCTGGATGGCATCACCGGCTCGATGGACATGAGTTTGGGTAAACCCTGGGAGTTGGAGATGGACAGGGAGGCCTGGAGTGCTACGATTCATGGGATTGCTAAGAGTCGGACATGATTGAGCGACTGAACTGAACTGAATGGTCTAGTGGCTTTCCCTACTTTCTTCAATTTAAGTCTGAATTTGACAATAAGGAGTTCATGATCTGAGCCACATCAACTCTTGGTCTTGTTTTTGCTGACTATATAGAGCTTCTCCATCTTCAGCTGTAAAGAATATAATCAATCTGATTTCAGCATTGAGCATCTGGTGATGTCCAGGTGTAGAGTCGTCTCTTGTGTTGTTGAAAGAGGGTGTTCGGTATGACCAGTGCTTTCTGTTGGCAAAACTCTGTTACATACTGTGTCATAATTATATACCCCTGTCTCTAATAAGTTGGTAATCTTCCCATGGAAAGACAAGAGCCCTGAAATTCTAAAGGACTTGATTGTCTACCAATATTTCTCAAAGTGTGTCTTAGAACACTGATTTTTTGGATATTAATCAACATTATATAGTGCTTATATTGTTAGTGCTGCTATAAATGTTGAGTTGGCCAAAAATTTTGATCAGGATGTTCCATAACCTCTTATGGGAAAACCTGAATGAAGTTTTTGGCCAACTGTATACTTTGCATGTAGGTAGGTGTTATTATTATCCATTTTACAGATGAATAAACTAATAGCTAATAAGTGGGAGAGCTAATTAGGATTCAAGTGCAGCTAGTATTGTTCCAAAGGCCATGCACTTAACCCGACATGATTTTAACCTATGACATCACATTATGCTGTCCCTTAGGTTAATAGATATTATATGATACAGAGCTTTAAGAATGAATGCCCTATTTACTAAGCATTAGGTTAAGCAAAGTTAAATAGGTGGCTCTTTGCTTTTTGGAGCTTTTTGTATAAATTTTAATACACATTTTGGATTTTCCAAGAGGAGGCTATTTATTGTGTGTGCTCAGTTATATCAACTCTTTGTGACCCCATGGACTGTAGCCCACCAGCCTCCTCTGTCCATGAAATTTTCTAGGCAAGAATACTGGAGTAGGTTGCCATTTCCTCCTCAGGGGATCTTCCCAACCCAGGGATTGAACCCTGGGTCTCCTGCCTTGGCAGGTGGATTCTTTACTGAGTCACCTGGGAAGTTAACAGCATTTCTCACACCTTTTTGGCTACCAAACCCTATTTTTTTCCTATAAATTACTTATCTTGCAGGTTAATGTCTTTGAATGTAATTTGGAAAACATTGCTTTAGATCAGGGTTTTCAAATTTGTGCACACTGTAACTTCATAAATTATCTAAGTTTTAAACTGTGGGCTATTGTATTTATGTATGTGAATATTATGTATTTATATTTATCACATTCTTTTTTTCCCTCAGTTTTACTGTGATATAATTGACATACCTTACAGTATAAGTTTTGGAGTAGGAAATGGCAGCCCACTCCAGTATTCTTGCCTGGAAAATTCCATGGGCGGAGGAGCCTGATGTACTACAGTCCATGGGATCACAAGGAGTTGGACATGACTGAGTGACTAACACACACTATATAAGTTTATTTATTTATTTTTAAAAAATTTTCTTTACTTTATTGTGTTGGTTTTGCCATACATTGACATGAATCCGCCATGGGTATACATATGCTCCCCCTCCAGAACCCCCCTCCCTCCTCCTTCCCGATTCCCTCCCCCAGCATCAAACCTGGGCTGGCGATTGATTTCACATATGATAATTAACATGTTTCAATGCCATTCTCCCATATCATCCCACCCTTGCCCTCTTTCACAGAGTCCACGAGACTGTTCTATACATCTGTGTTTCTTTTGCTGTCACACATTGTATAAGTTTAAGTTGTATAGCATAATGGTTCAACTTCATGTTTTGTGAGATGATTACTGTAATAACATTAATTAGCATCCATCATGTTATACAGGTATGATAAAGAGGCAGCAAAAAATTTTTTTTCTCATTGTGATGGGAACTTGTAGGATTAACTCTCTTAATAATTTTCATTTATTCCATGCAACTATGTTAACTATAGTCATCATGTTGTATATTACATCCTTCATATTTATCTTTCTTATAACTGGAATATTATACTTTTTGACTGTCATCTTCTACTTCTCCCACCTCTGGTAACCACAGATCTGATCTCTTTTATGAGTGGTGTTTTGTTTTTTCCTCCAAAGGGAGATCATATAGTATTTGTCTTTCTCTGTCTGAATTATTTCACTTAGAAAAATGCCTCAAGGTCCATCCATGTTGTTGGAAATGGCAGGATTTCTTCATTTGTTTAATGGTTGAATGATACTTCATGGTGTGTGTGTATCACAACTTCTTTATCCATTCAGCTGTTGATGTTTCCACGTCTTATTATTGTAAATAATGCTGCTATGGACATAGTGGTGTAGATATTGAATTAGTGTTCTCATTTCCTTTGGATATATTCCTTGAGGTGAAATTGTTGGATTATATAGTACAGTAATTCTGTTTTTAATTTTTTTAGTGTTCTCTATACTGTTTTTCACAGTGGCTGTAATGTTTACAGTGCACAAGGACTCCCTTTTTCCCCCACATATTCATCAAGCATATCTTTCTTTTTTTTTTTTAATGGCCATTCTAACAGACAGGAGGTGTTATCTATCTCAGTGTGGTTTTGATTTGTGTTTGCCTCTTGACTAATGATGTGTGTTTTTTTCATGTACCTGTTGACCATATATTAGATTTTCAAAATTGTCTCTTCAGGTCTTTTGTCCCTTTTAAAAAGTTGGATTATTGGGTTTTGTGTTATGGAATTGTAGATGTTTGTATATTTTGGATATTAACCCCTTATTAGATGTATGGTTCACAAATATTTTTTCCCGTTTGTAGTTGTCTTTTCATTTTGTGGATGGTTTCTTTTGCTGTGCAGAGCCTTTTGGTTTGATGTAGTCCATGAAGTTCAGTCGCTCAGTCATGTCCGACTCTGTGATCCTATGGACTGCAGCACGCCAGACTTCACTGACCTTCACCATCTCCTGGAGCTTGCTCAAACTCGTGTCCATTGAGTCAGTGATGCCATCCAATCATCTCATCCTCTGTTGTCCCCTTCACCTCCTGCCTTCAATCTTTCCCAGCATCAGGGTCTTTTCTAATGATGTACTCCGTAGTCCCACTTATTTATTTTTTATTTTATTCTGTGTGTTTTAGGTATCATATCTAAAAATATTAACCTATGGGGCTGTGTTCTGTGTCAAGGAGCTTCTCCCCTATGTTTTCTTCTAGGAATTTCATGGTTTCAGGTCTTACTTTTAAGTCTTTAATCATTTTGAGTTAATTTTGTGTATGGTGCAAGATGGCTTCCAAGGTAGCTAGTGGTAAACAACCCACCTGCCAACGCTGCTGCTGCTAAGTTGCTTCAGTCGTGTCTGACTCTTCGCAACCCCATGGGCTGTAGCCCACCAGGCTTCTCCATCCATGGGATTTCCAGGCAAGAGTATTGGAGTGGGTTGCCATTGCCTTCTCCAGCCTGCCAATGCAGGAGACATAAAGCAGTTTGATCCCTGGATTGGAAAAATCCCCTGGAGAAGAAAATGGCAACCCACTCCAGTATTCTTGCCTGGAGAATCCTGTGGACAGAGGAGCCTGGCAGGATACAGTCCAGAGGGTCCCAAAGAGTCGGACATGACTGAAGCGACTTCAGATGCACAGTGTAAGATAGGGGTTTAGTTTCATTTTTATTAAACTGTAGTATAATTGCTTTACAATGTAGTTAGTCTCTGCTGTAGAGTGAAGTGAATCAACTATAGGTGTACGTATATCACCTCCCTCCTACCCCTCCCCCATCCCACCCATTTCTGTGTCATCTCAGAGCATCAAGCTGTGCTCCTTCTGCTGTACAGCAGGTTCCCACTATCTGTCTGTTTTACACATGGTGGTGTATATATGTCTATCCTAATCTCCCAGTTTTTCCCACTGTCCCCTCCCCACACTGGGTCCACATATCCAGTCTCTCTGTTTGTGTCTCTGCAGATAGGTTCCTCTGTACCATTCCTTTAGATTCCACATATATGCATTAATATATAATACTTGTTTTTCTCTTTCTAATTTCACTCTTTATGATAGACTCTAGGTCCATCTCTGTCTCTACAAATGACTCAGTTAAGTTTTTTCTTTTTTTTTTTTTTGAGATTTGTTTATTTTTGGCTACATTGGCTCTTCATTGCTGTGCTCGGGCTTTCTCTAGTTGTAGTGAGTAGGAGCCACTCTTCATAGTGTTGCTTGGACTTCTCATTATGGTGGCTTCTCTTATTGCAGAGCGCAGGCTCTAGGCATGTAGGCTTCAGTACTTGTGGCTCTTGGGCTCTAGAGAGTTGGCTTGGAAGTTGTGGCACATGGGCTTAGTTGCTCCAAGGCACATGTGGAATCTTCCTGGACCAGGGATTGAACCTGTGTCCCCTGCACTGGACCACCAGGACCACTGGACCACCAGGAAAGTCATGTGTTCCTTTTTATGGCTGAGTAACTTTCCATTGTTTATATGTACCACATCTTCTGTATCCATTCATCTATTGATGAACATTTATGTTGCTTCCATGTTCAGGCTATTATAAATAGTGCTGCAATGAATATTGGGGTACATGTGTCTTTTTGAATTATAGTTCTCTCAGGGTATGTGCCCAGGAGTGGGATTGCTAGGTTGTATGGTAGTTCTAGTTTTAGTTTTTAAAGGAACCTCCTTATTGTTCTCCATAGTGAGTGAAAATCAGTCATGTCCAACTCTTTGCGACCCTATGGACTATAGAGTCCATGGAATTCTCCAGGCCAGAGTACTGGAGTGGGTAGCCTTTCCCTTCTCCAGGGAATCTTTCCCAACCCAGGGATCGAACCCAGATCGCCCACATTGCAGGTGGATTCTTTATAAGCTGAACCAGAAGGGAACCCCAAGAATACTGGAGTGGGTAGCCTGTCCCTTCTCCGGCAGATCTTCCCGACCCAGGAATTAAACCGGGTTTCCTGCATTATACTCGGATTCTTTGCCAACTGAGCTATCAGGGAAGCCCATTCTCCAAGGCTCTCTGATGCCCCTCCAGGGTTCTCCATAGTGGCTGTCTATATCAATTTACAGTTTCACCAGCAGTGCAGGAGGGTTCCCTTTTCTCCACACTGTCTTCAGCATTTATTGTTTGTAGATTTTTTTTTTTGTAATGATGGCCATTTTGACACGTGTGAGGTAATGTCTTTTTGTAGTTTTGATTTGCATTTTATCTTTATAATTAGTGATATTGGGCATCTTTTCATGTGCCTCTTGGTCATCTATATGTCTTCTTTGGATGTCTATTTTGGTCTTGGGCCCATTTTTTGACAGGGTTGTTTATTGTTTTGATATTTAGCTGCATGAGCTATTTTTGTACTTTGCATCATCTTTGATTTCTTTCATTAGCATTTTATAGTTTTCTGACTATATGTCTTTTGCATTCTAGGTAGGTTTATTTCTAGACATTTAATTCTTTTTGTTGCAATGCTGAATGGGATTGTTCCCTTAATTTCTCTAATCTTGCATTGGTTGTTAGTGTATGGAAATGAAAGGTGCGTTAATTTAGTGTCCTTTGCAACTATATTCATTGATTAGGTCTAATAGTTTTCTGGTGGCATCTTTAAGATTTTCTTCGTGTAGTATCATGTCATCTGCAAACAGAGATAGTTTTACTACTTCTTTTCCAATTTGTATTCCTTTTATGTCTTTTTCTTCTCTTGTTGCCATGGCTAGGACTTCCAATACTATGTTGAATAAGAGTGGTGAGACATCTTGTCTTGTTCCTAATTTTAGAGAAAATATTTTCAGTTTTTCACGATTGAGAATGAATGTTTGCTGTGGGTTTGTCATATTGGCCTTTATTATGTTGAGGTAGATTCCCTCTATGCCTGCTTTCTGGAGTTTTTTTTTTTTTAATCGTAAATGGGAATTCAGTTTTGTCAAAAGCTTTTTCTGCATCTATTGAAATGTTCTTGTGGTTTTTATTCAATTTGTTAATATGGTGTATCACATTGATTAATTTTGCATATATTGAAGAATCAATGCATCCTTGGGATAAATTCCAGTTCATCATAGTATATGATCCTTTTAATGTATTGTTGGATTCTGTTTGCTAGTATTTTGCTGAGAATTTTTGCATTTGCATTCATCAGTGATAGTCTGTGATTTTTTTGTGTGTGTGTATGGGATATATTTATTTGGTTTTGGTATCAGGGTGATGGTTGCCTTGTAGAATAAGTATGGGAGTGTTCCTCCCCCTGCAATTTTTGGGAAGAGTTTGAGAAGGATAGGTGTTAGCTCTTTGCTAAATGTTGATAGAATTCACTTGTGAAGTTCTCTGGCCCTGGACTTTGTTGGAAGATTTTTAATTACAGTTTCAATTTCATTACTTGTGATTGGTCTGTTTATATTTTCTATTTCTTCCTGGTTCAGTCTTGGAAGGTTGTACCTTTCTAAGAATTTGTCCATTTTTTTCAGGATGTCCATTTTATTTGCATATAGTTGATACAGTAGTCTCATTTTTTTTGTAGTTAATTTATTTGGCTGCATTGGATCTTAGTTGTGGCACTCAGGATCTTTGTTGCTTCATGTATGATCTTTTGTTGTGGCTTCATGTAGGATCTTTTGTTGTGGCTTGTGGGCTCTCTAGTTGTGGTGTGCGGGCTTAGTTGCCCCATGGCATAAAGGATATTAGTTCCCCCGCCAAGGGTTGAACTCATGTCCCCTTCACCAAGGAAGTTCTTGTTGTAGTCTCTTAATGATCTTTGTATTTCTGTTACGTCAGTTTTAATTTCTTATTTTTCATTTCTAGTTTTATTTATTTTATTTTTGAGTCTGGCTAAAGGTTTATCCATTTATTTTCTTCTCTAAGAACCAAGTTTTAGTTTTATTGATCTTTTCTATTGTTTTCTTCATTTCTATTTCACTTATTTCTGCTCTGATCATATGATTTCTTGCCTTCTAATAACTTCTTTTTTGTTCTTTCTCTGTTTGGTTTAGATATATGGCTAGATTGTTTATTTGAGATTTTTTCCTGTTTCTTTAGGTGAGATTGAATTGCTATAAACTTGCCTCTTAGAGCTGCTTTTGCTGTGTCCATAGGTTTTGGGTCATCATGTTTTTGTTGTAATTTGTTTCTGTGTATTTTTTTGATTTCCTCTTTGATTTCTTCAGTGATCTCTTGGTTATTTAGTAGTGTATTATTTAGCCTCCATTTGTTTGTGTTTTTTATAGTGTTTCACTTTTTGTCTGTAGTTGGTTTCTAATCTCATAGTATTGTGGTTGGAAAAGATGATTGATGTGATTTCAGTTTTCTTAAGTTTACCAAGGCTTTGATTTTTGACTCAAGATGTGATCTACCCTGGAGAATGTTCCATGTGTACTTGAAAAGAAAGTGTATTCTGTCACTGTTCGGTGGCATATCCTATAAATATCAATTAAGTCTATCTTGTCTGTTGTGTCCTTTAAAGCTCATGTTTTCCTGTTTATTTTCTGTCTGGATGATCTGTCCATTGGTGTAAGTGGCATGTTTAAGACCCCTATTTTTATTGTGGTAGTGTTGATTTCCCATTTTATGGTTGTTAGCATTTGCCTTGTGTTGAGGTAATCCTATGTTGGGTGCATACATATATATAATTGTTATATCTTCTTTTTGGATTGATCCCTTGGTCATTATGTAGTGATTTTCTTTGTCTCTTGTAATAGTCTTTATTGTATCTGTTTTATCTGATTATGAGTATTGCTATTCCAACTTTTCTTTTGATTTCCATTTGCATGAAATATCTTTTATCATCCTCTATTAGTCTCTGTGTTTCTCTGGGTCTGAAGTGGGTCTCCTATAGACAGAATATATATGGGTCTTGTTTTTGTCTCTACATGTATTTATATGTGAATATCCAATTTACCCAGCACCTTTTATTGAAGAGACTGTCTTCTCTCCATTGAGTATTCTTGGCTCCCTTGTCAAATATTAGTTGACTCTATATGATAGAATTTATTTCTGGACTCTTGATTTTGTTCAGTTAGTCTATTTTTCTGTTTATATGCAGTACCGTACTGCTTTTACTGTAGATTTATAGTATAGCTTGGAATCAGAAAGTGTGATGCCTCCTGTTTTGTTTTTGTTTTTTTTTATGATAGCTTTAGCTATTCAGAGTCATTTTAGTTACATATAAATTTTAGAATTGTTTTTTCTACTTCTCTTAAAAAATGCCATTAGAATCTTGATGAGAGATTACATTGACTTTATTGATGGCTTTTGGTGGTTTTGACATTTTAACAGTATTAATCTTTACAATCCAGGAGCATGAGATACATATCCATTTATTTGTGTCATCTTTGGTTTCTTTCCTCAGTGTCTTGTGAATTTTGGAATTTTAGATCTTTCGTCTCCTTTTTAAAGTTTATTCCTTCATATTTTATTGTTTCTGATGCTATTGTAATTATTTACTTTATAAATAATTCATTGTTTATATAAATGCTATATGATTTTTGCATGTTAATTTTGTATCCTGAAGCTTTACTGAATTTTTTAGATTTTTCTTTGGTGGAATCTTTAGGATTTTCTAGATACAAAATTATGTTGTCTGGAAATAGTCTTACTACTCCCCCCTCCCACACTTTTGAGGCCTTGTATTTCTTTTTCTTGCCTAGTTACTCTGGCAAGGACTTCTAGTACTATGTTGAGAGTAGGAGTGGTAAAAGTGGGAACCCTTGTGTTTGTATTTTTAGAGGTAAAACTTCAGCTTTTCACCATAGAATATGTTAGCTATGATATAATCATATATGGCCTCTATTATGTTGAGGTACATTACTTCTAGTTCTAATTTATTAATTTCTGTTATGAATGGATGTTTAATTTTGTTAGATGCTTTTTCTGCATTTATTGAGATGATATGATTTTTTTTCCTTTCTAGTAATGTAGTGTCACTTCAATTCGTGTATTTCAACTGTGCTTTCAGGTATAAAACCCTCCTGATCATGTGATAATATGTTATTGAGAATTTTTGTGTCTGTATTCATGAAGGATATTGATGTGGTCTTTTCTGGTAGTGTCCTTTCTGGCTTTATAAAATGGATTTAGAAGTGTTCCTTCTTCTTTAGTTTTTTGGAATTGTTTGAGAAGGATTAGCTGAAGCCTTCTCTTAATGTCTGGTATAATTCACCAATGAAGCCAAATGGTTCTGGACTTCACTTCACTGGAATATTTTTGATTTTTGATTCAATCTCCTTATTAGTAATTGGCCTATTTGACTTTCTATTTCTTCCTGAATCAAGCTTCTAGTTTATATGCTTATAAGAATTTTTCTATTTCTTCTAGGTTGGTCAGTTTGCTGTTGTATAGTTGTTCATGCTAACCTCTTAGGATTGCTTGCATTTTTATGGTATTATTTTTAGTGTTTCCTTTTTCACTTACAGTTTTCTTGAGTCCTCCTTTTTTCCTTGATTGGTCTAGTTAAAAGTTTGTCAATTTTGTTTGTCTTTTCAAAGAGCTAATTCTTGATTTGATTAATGTTTTCTATTGTTTTCCTGTAATTTCACTTATTTCTGCTCCAGTCTTGTTTATTTCCTTCCTTTTGCTAACTTTTGGCTCAGTTTGTTCTTTTTCAGGTTCCTTAAGGCATAGAGTTAGGTTGCTTATTTGGTATCTTACTTCTTAATGTAGGCATTTATTGCTGTGAACTTCTAATTTAGAACTGCTTTTGCTGCATCCCATATATTTTGATATGTTGTATTTCCATTTTTTTCTTTAGATACTTTTAAGTTTACCCTTTAATTTCTTCTTTGTTTTGTTGGTTGTTTAGAAGAGTGTTACTTAATTTCCAGGTTTTTGTGAAATGTTCAGTTTTTCTCTCATTATTGATTTCTAGATTCATACCATTGTGAGCAGAGGAGATAACGTGATATGATTTCCGTCTTCTTGAATTTGCTAAAAGACTTGTTTTGTGGCCAGACATGTCGTTTATACTAGAATATGTGTTCTTGAGAAGAATGTTGTCTACTTTGTAGGATAGAATGTTCTATAAATGTCTGTTACATTCATTTGCACTATAGTGTTGCTCTAATTCACTGTCTTCTTATTGATTCTCTGGATATATTCAAAGTCAAGAATAAGATGTTAAAAGTCTCCAACTATTATTGTGTTGCAATATATTTTTCTTTTAGCTCTTTTATAGTATTTGCTTTATATATTTAAGTGCTCTGATGGTGGATGCATACATATTTACAGTTGTTTTATCTTCTTGATGTATTGACTCCTTTGTCATTCTATAATGACCTTCTTTTTCTTTTTTTTTTTTTGCTATTTTCAAGTTAAAGTCTATTTTGTCTTATATAACTATGGTTACCCTTGGTTTTGGGGCTTCCCTGGTAGCTCAGTTGGTTTAGAACATGCATGCAATGCAGGAGATCCCGGTTCGATTCCTGGGTTGGGAAGATCTGCTGGAGTAGGGAAGGGCTACCCACTCCAGTATTATGGCCTGGAGAATTATATAGTCCATGGTCTACACAGAGTTGGACATGACAGAGCGACTTTGACTTTCATTTCAATTCTTGGTTTAGGGCTTCCCAGGTTGTTCAGTGGATAAAGAATTTGCCTGCAATGCAGGAGATGAAGGCAGATGTGATTTTGATCCCTGGATCGGGAAGACCCCATGGAGGAGGGCATGGCAACCCACTCCAGTATTCTATCCTGGAAGATACCATGGAAAGAGGAGCCTGGTGGGGAACAGTCCATAGAATCACAAAGAGCTGGACATGACTGAAGCAAGTGAGCACACATGTACCCTTGGTTTGATTTGATTTGCTTATGCTGTACTTGAAATAAAACTTCCCTGGTAGCTCAGATGGTTAAGTGTCTGCCTACAATGCAGAAGGCCTGGGTTCAATCCCTGGGTCGGAAAGATCCTCTGGAGAAGGAAATGGCAACCCATGCAGTACTCTTGCCTGGAAAATCCCATGGATGGAGTAGCGTGGTAGGCTACAATCCAAGGGGTTGCAAAGAGACGGACACAACTGAGCGATGTCATTTTTTTACTTGAAATAATCTTTTCCTATCCAATCGTGCTCAGTCCCTGTGCATCTTTAAGGCTAAAATGAGTCTCTTGTATCATTGGATTTTTCTTTTTTTAAGCCATTCTGTATCTTTTCTGTCCTGAGAAGTATCTGCTGAGAATATCTGCTGATAGTCTTATGGGGTTCTCTCTTATGTAACTTCTTTTTTCTTGCTGCTATTAATGATCTTCTTTTGTCTTTGACTTTTGACAGTGTAATCATAGCATGTATTGGTATAGCTCTCTTGGGATTCACCCTGTTTAGGATAGTTTGGACTTCTTGTATCTGGATGTGTAGTTTTTGCCCCAGTTTTGGGAAGTTTTTTTTTTTAATTTATGTACAACTTTTAAAAGAAAATTTATTTTTTTGCTTTCAACCTTCTGTCTCTTTCTCTTCTGGAATTCCCACAGTGTGAATATTGTTTCTTCTCATTGTGTCCCATAGGCTTTCTTCACTCTTTTTCATTCTTTTTTCTCTGACTGGATAATTTCACATGTTCTATCTTCCAGGTCATTGATTTTTTTTTCTGCATGGTTGAGTCTGCTTTTGAAGCTCTCTATTGAATGCCTCAGACAGTTTTTTTATTTTTCAGCTCTAGTATTTTTGTGTATTTCATCCTTTTAGATGGTTTCTATTTCTCTGTTGCATTTCTCGTTTTGTTAACTTATTTTGTTCAATATTGTTTTCCTAATGTCATTTAGTTGTTTTTATTTTCTTGTATTTCACTAAACTTCTTGAGGGGGATTATTTTGAATTCTTTGACAGTTCATAGGTCTTTATTTCTTTAGGATCCATTATTTGAACTTTATTGATTACTTTTGATAGTGTCGTATTTTCCTGATTTTTTGTAATCGTTGATTCCTTACATTGGTGTCTGTGCAGTTTGAGTAAGGGGTCTTCTCTTCCAGACTTTGCAGGTTTGCTTTGGTAGAGATAGTTTTTTACTATTAGCTCATTTTGGGTTTCTGGGCATGTCTACTGGTAATGTCCTTGGACAGGTGGTGCTTGATAAAAGGTCTGATTTTGGTGCAGTAACTCTTTAAGCTGTGAGGTGGGATGAGTGGTGTATGCCACTGGCTGGGAGCAGCTGGATGGAAACACTAGCTTGTTCCCTGTCCAAGTGAGGCTGTAAGATGGGCTTTGTGGTTACCTGGGTTCTCTGGTCAGGATTGGGTACTATACTCAGCAGTAGGTGGGGCTAAGAATTAGCTTCTCTGCAATTTGAGGACCTGAATCAGGCAAGAGTGTACACTGAACATTCTGGTCAGATGACGCCTCAGGCTTTCTTCTGCATACAGGAAAAGCCACAACTTTCTGGACAAGTGTCACTGTAAGTAGGGCTGTTGGATGGGCTGTGCAGCTTCTGTGTGCTCTGGTAAGACTCTCCTGTCTAGCATGTTGATGGCTGTATTCAGTTACAAATAGGGCTATGAATTTGTTTCTCTGCCTGGGCACAGAAGAAGCAGCTCCAGCGCCACTCAGGCTGTTTGGGTCTCGGCTCCAGCTTACCCCTGTCCCAGGTGGTCCTCTGGCTGAATAGGGCCACTGGCTTTGCTTTAGGGGTGGTCAGCTCTGCCTACCTGCCTCTTGGCTTGAGAGTTACTGGGTTATACAGCAAGTTCCAGGTATTCTCTCTGCTCTTTTCTGTGACTCAGCTCTCCAGCCTGGGTGGAACTGAGTGGGCCCACTTTAGGCAACTCCCAAATTTTCCAAAACAGTTTCTGGTGTGGGGTTTGTGGGGGTGAGGGTCATGCTCTGAGGAGGCAGGGCAGACTCAGCTTTCCTGCCTAGGGGTGAGCAGCCCAGGCTCCAGAGCTAGCCCAGCCTATTTGAGGCCCTGAATCAGGCAGACCAGTACCCTGCCAAATTCTCTGGTCACTCTATCCCACCTCACAAGTGGGGGCTACGACTTAGGCTCTGTAGGTGAGAACTCAGTTTGCCAAGGCTCAGGGGCTGGTTGTTGAAGCTTCTCCCCACTTCTTCATTGTGGTCAGATTCCCAGTGATCGAACCTCACAGACTCCCATGGTTCCTGTGGAGTGGAACTAGAGTTGGGGCTCCCTGTGCTGGGGGGCTGGACATCACCCTGGGCTCTCTTTTCCCACTGGAGGAGCTGGATGCGTGGGGAAGACCTCTTGGTGTGGTGCTGTGCTGCTCTGGGACAGTGTGGTCAGGGTGTGGCTGCCCTCCTACCCTTCTGTGGCAGTCTGTCTTGTCTGCGTGGTGGTGGGGAGTGGGGTGCTTCAGCCCCACCACCCTGTTCCAGGATTCTCTCAGTGGCGTCTTGCCCATTGTAGTTGTTAGCTGTTCTTGTTAAGGGGAGTGAAGTCAGTAGACCTATGTCACCTTCCTGGTGATAACACTTCTATCATATACTTTAGTGACAGAGTCCTCAGTGTTTCCTTCTTGGTTTATTCTACACAACATGTGACTGGGCTGAAACTGATACTAGGAATAGGGGTATATGTTGCCCTGTAGGAGAAATTGAATGGGTCACCTGGATGGTGGAACACACTCACAGGAGGATGAGGAGGTGGGAACTGGGTGGAGAGCAAGCTTATGGGCTTGAGATCTGGAGCTCTGGGTGGATGGTGACTCCACCATCAGCTCTGCAGGAGTTTTTCTCAGGCCATAACTCCATCCCTCATTCCCTCCAGGGCCCTTCTCCCCTTAACCAGCCCCCTCCCCACCTCATTGTACTCCTTGATGGGAAGGGTCCCATTTGTTTCAGGTTATAAGTTTGAAAGAGGTGAAGTTATTGGATGGAATACATTTGGTAGGCTAAGAATGTGCCACAAGTGGCCAGTTTGGGAAATGACTTGAGCACATAGGACCATTTTACTCAGCTCTGCCCTGGGTAGAGATGTTGGTATTGAGAAGACCCTTCCAGCTCTTCTATTCCCATCACCGGCTGTATTTCATTCTCCTCTGGGACAGACCTTTAATCTCTAGTCAGGAAGACATTGTGTCTGAATAGCACCGAGCTCAGTGAAGGACTATTCTGTGGCTCTTCGGTCTGTAATAAGCCTGCATGGGTACTGTGGTGACACAGTGTCCGTTGTGGGGAGAGAGTGTCATGTTTGGATATCTACTCTTGCTGCTTTGAAGGGTCTCCTTACTTGGCAGATAGGCCAATCAAGACAGACTCCTAGAGGTAAGACCCTGGACTACTTCTCTTTGCACTATCTGCCCTGGCCTGAGTCCTCACATGGGGTAGCTGCTTAATACCTGTCTTCTGAACAAGTGACTGATGAGTGGCTTGTGCTCTGTCTTTGTGGTAGCTGTTGGCAAGTTGGGTTTCCCCGGATGCCTGGAGCCACGCAGCATCCGGGCAGCAGCATGGACTGTCTGCCTTCAGGGCTGCTCTGATGAGTCAGTTGTACTGTGCTGCTTATGGGCTGGTGTGGCCCCCTCCAGCTCTAGGCCGAACCTGACAGGTTGAACAGTGGCTGCAGCTGAGGGAGTGAAAGGGTGCTGACCGCTTCTCAAGAGTGCCTTGGCATTCAGTTCCTTTACTCATAGCTTTCTATTGAATTGTACTCGGTTCAGTGGTCTGATCTCTTGAATATTAACATCTAGGGATAGTCCCTAGATTAATAAATGTTCCTGAGAGGGTTCAAAATTTAGCTTAGGAAAAGTTAACAGTACTACTCAAGGAGTTTGACCTAATTACAGGAATGTCCTTCCAGTCAGGACCGAGTAGCTGATGAGCTCTGTGACAACAAGGCAGAACTGTGTGTTTGGGACGCACAAGCAGATGAGTGTTCCTCGCCCCCGTCTGTGCCCTGGGTCTCCCACAGTGGCTCCTGACTTTCACCACCAGTTTCCACCATCCTCATCCCAGACCATAATCAGACTTCTCTCCACAAATATCTCCCGAGTTGTCCGCTTAATAAGGAATGCTTCTCCCAGCCCTAGCAAGACCACCTGCTGCATCCATTCGCCCGCCCGTCTGCCCCCCCCGTCGGTTCTGAACACTGGCTGTACAGCCGGCACTGGGGATACAGAGATGAAGGAGCTCACAGTCTAGCAACATGTGAATAGCACACAGTGGACAGTGCTCGTCACAGTGAACTGTGGGAGCGCAGACGCAGTAGAGCGGTGAGGAGGGAGAGGAAGGAGAGGCTGATTCCGAAGACAACAAATGCATGTCACAGAGCTTAAGCAACAATGACTCTCTCTTAGGGCTACCCCATCTGAAGCATGAGTTTTAATCTTTGTGTTTTTAGTAGCAAAGCTGTGTTTCTAAATAAAATTCTACTTGGATCACCAGTAATCAAAACAAACAAAAGCAGGTAAGCTGGGGGGTGGGGTGACGTGGTCTAGAGAGCTCTGTGCTTGGCCTCATTCAGGCTTCTGAGCACTGACCCTGCTCTTCCTGGGGAGCTCGGAGACATACCGGCTCCGGTGCTGCTGAGGACACACTGTGCGTTGGAAGGCTTGTTACAGGCATAGCTCCAGCTGATTTTTGTCATTCCCACCTAGGACCTAAACTGGAAAGCTAGGCCTTTCTTCTGGGTAAGAGGTATGTAAGTATAATACTTAAAGGTAGGAGGAATCAGTTTCCTTTTCTGAGAATGGAGGTAGTTGTTACCCAAGGCTTAGGGCAGCCTAAGGGAGGGCCTGCCTCTCTTGTAGTTTCTTACAGCGGACCTTGTTAGTTCACAACCACTGTTAACTGGTTGGCCTTACTCAGTACTTACAACATGATGGACCCATATCTCAAGTGTTTTGTAAATATATAGGCTTAGTTAATCCTAACAGCCCTCTGCACTTGGTATTATTCTTGCATCAGTTTTGCCAGTGAGGATATGAAGACACAGAGAGGCTACATGGGTTATGGGTGTTGGCGCTGGCATCCCCATGGAGGCACGTTCTCCACCTTGCACCCCAGCTTCCAGACTGAGGGGCCACCTCACATCTCAGAGCTGGGGATTTTTATTTGGGGCTTTAACTATAATTGATCAGTTGCAGATCACAGGCCATGTCTTTTATGTTTATGTAATGTACATATTTGTGTAGTTTTTATTTGTAAAAACATCCTTCAGATGTGGGCAGGCAGAAGTTGGTGCCAGGTGGCTCTGCTGCCAGTAGAGAAATGTTCAGAGAAATTGTGCTTTCCCCTTAAAATAGCTCCCACCTGACAGACCCTCATGCTGTTGCTCTGAGCTGGTCCCCAGCACGCAGCTCTTGGCCGGTGAGTTCCAGAGTGGGGATGATGGAATTGGGGCTGCAGGCTCAAGAGGGGCATACATTGGTGTTCATCCTTTCTTTCCTGAGGCTCAGAGCCCATCTTCCCATTGTTGCCTTGGATGTGTCCTTTTTCAAATGAGGATGCTTTCTAGCTATGAGACTGATACTGAAGGCCATCCACTCTTCAACACCCGAGCCCAGGCCATGTAGACCAGTGGTTTTCAAAATGTTAACCTTTTTAAAAACAGAATCTCTGCCTCAACCTTAAACTGCATGGGCTGCAGGAAGTGCATCAACTTTGGCCCTTGGACTTTGGTACCCTTGACTGTTTCTCTGATATCTCGCTTTCATTGGAAATCTTGGTTTTGGTCACAAAGATGACTTTAAGGTTTAGGGTGGGAGGAGGCAGAGACTGGAAGAATTTTGGATTATCTGGGGATTTTCACTGACTGTGCTGTCTCTGTCCCTCATTATCGGGGATGAATAAGGTTTGTTTTATAAAGGATTAGCATGCCTGTGCCATTTTGCAGGTAGAAATTTAGGACTTTTTCTTCGAATCAAACACTAAGCAAGAAAAACTAACATAAAACCTCAAAGCAAAAAAGAAAATCCAATAGAAAATACCATTCTGTTCAGACTTAGGGCCCATAGGAAAAATTTCAAAAATATTCCTTCAAAGGGCTGAGCAGCAGGCCTCCCATTTAAGCTTTGCAACTGTTACAGGATGTCTCTCTCACATGTCCCTTTGAAATTTCACCCTTCTCATCCTGAGTGATCAAACCTTCTCTCGCTCCCTTTCACTTTGCAGTCCTGAGTAGACCCGCCATTGCTCTCCAGCAGGGTACGGTTTTAGTGTCATCTCATTTTGGAAAAGCATTGATGCCAAACAGCAGTATTCTTGGATCTGCCTTTCTTTTTCCTCCCCTTTCTTCTGAGCCTAAAGAGATCACGTTCAGAAAGGCAGTGGGGTTTTCTAGGTCAGGGCAGATTCTGGATGCTTTCCAGGGGTCTCTTGGTGGTGAAGGGATTGCTTTCTTCTGCTGCCCCAGATTTGCCACAGCCACCAGTAAGGGGATGGTTTTCCAGATGTCGCTTGCTAAAATACACTTGGAAGAACTCCCCCCACCCCACTCCATTTTGTTTCCAAAGTCAGTTTATTAAATATTAAGTCATAAAGCCAGTGATTATAATTTTAATGAAAAATATCCTGTATCACTCAAGACAGAAAAGAAGAAAAATACCCCTTAGAAACACTGCTTTGAAAAATAGTTAACATTAACTTTACACACAACAGAGTCCTTTCTTAAGCTTTATTTAAGAAATCGAGTACTATATAGTTCAATATATATAAGACACGTCCAGTATTGTGTTCCTGATAGCAAGTGCATAGATTTTGTTAAGATAGCATTTTCACTCGATATAAACGTTTCATGGTCACATGAAGATAATATTCCCAGTGATTTGCCCAAGCATGAGAGGAGAAAACAGAACACAGCAGAAATAGTGAACTACAACAGAGATGAAAAACAAAAACAGCGAATTAGCAGAACAGTCGATTCCTGATAAGTGAATAAGCTGATTGTTTGGTCACAATGTTTTTATTCACTTATCAGGAATGATTCACAGTACATTAATGTTCACTGTGTTTCCTAGCCTGCCAGCTCAGGGTGCCTGCCCAAGACTGCTCAAAACTGCTGTGGGCTGTGCAGACGTGTGACTTCTGTCAGCAAAGTCAACGCTGACAGGTCTGTCATTTCCCAGTGTGGTCTGTGCATGGCAGGCAAAGACACCTTGCTGACACTGCAGTGGTGTTTTACAGAGTCAAGAGGGTAAGTGTGAATTTAAGCAGGGACCAGTTTTACAGTCATATGTGCTTAAGGGAGCTAGCATTTTTGTCCCCTTCTTTGGAGAATTACTGTTTTCGTTGTTCTTCCAAAACAACAGCAAAAAAATCTGGCTTTGTCTTTCCTTTTACTTAGCATGAGTATTTTGCCTTGTGCCAAATGGTGGATGTAAATACTTGCATGATTTAAATATTGAAAAAGTAAACACTCGCGTCTAGGAAAGAGTTGGTCACCCTCTTTACCCCCTTCTCCCCTCCCTCACACCCTCTACCCCCACAAAAATATTTACGAGAAAGAAAAGGAAATCACACCCTTAGCACTCTTTTCCCCACTAATGTAAGCAGTGGGTTTTCAGAGGCAAACTGATGAAGGCTCTGATGAGATTTAAAGCAGAAGTATTGGCAGGAAGTCAGCTCCCATCCGTGTGGGTCTGGAGCTAGTGGAGGCTACTTCACTGAGGTGTTCAGACTATGGGAAACAGCCTCTACCTCACCCACCCCCTCTGTACTGTGCCGCCAACTAGAAAAGAGAGTCTAGGGCTCAGAGGGGCTGTCGAAACCAGAGGGCGAGGGGCCTGAGCACCTGCAGGGAGAATCTCATTGGCAGCCCGGGGGTGGCTGCTGGTGCTGGGTGGCCTGAGTCAGACAGAGCTTGTGCGTCTGAAGAGCTGGAGGGAGAGATCAGATAGGGAGCAGACGTCAGTGGAATCTTGTAAGAGCACTTGGAGAGCAATCAGATTCCTGAGCAGAAGTGATGGGCAGAAAGGGAGGAGGGCCTGTGGCTTCAGCTTTCGAGGGCGTACAAGGAACGGTTTTCTTCTCTAGTTTTCTACCTGGGGTTGGGTGATCCTGGGGGACAAGGCTTTCTACAAAGTATACACTTTCAGGAGGCAGTGTGTGGATGTATATGGCATTCTTGGTTTTCATGTGGAAATGGATGATGTATTATGAAGACTTGGGCATGAGAAGCTTTACCTTTCCCCCGACCAGCCTGAGTAGAGCTTCCATTTGAGCCCTTGTAAGTATTTTCTCTTCCATTAGTTTTAATAATTAAAGCTGCTTCTGGATTCAGCTAGCTCTTTAAAATAATGTACTTTTCTACACATATTTGTTGATTGATGGCAATGGATTTAACACCTTTCATATCTATTCACCAGGTAAGTAAAGTTTATTTTCTTCCCTTAAGGAGCTCGCCTTTTTTAAAAAATGTGACTGGCTTCTGAGAAGAGTTTGATGGTAATCATAGGCCTTTGGACTCATGGGTAGATGAAAGAAACCCCAGCTCTGCTGCCTCTCTTCTGACGTTTCTTAAGGTTATGCAGCAAAGTGGCAGCCATTTTTACTGAGTGTTAAGAACTGCGTACACATGTCAAGAGAAGAAGAGAGAGGGGCAGAGAGCCCAGAAGAGAGAAAGTGCAATGTACCAGTGTGTGTGGTCAAAAGACCGGACAAGGTCTTGGCAGATCCGACTCTGCAGGCAGTTATGTAAGTGGACCATAGACACAAGTCTTGGAAGCAGTGGTTAGAATAGGCTGTTGTACATAAATCCGAGGTGGCTGGTGTATAGTTCCCCCTTCCCCGAATCAGATATTCACTTAGGTGGAATCGACTGTATCTTCTTACACAACATATAGAAAAAACAGACACGTGCAACAGGGAGGTGTGTGGATGTATCACCAACATACAGTGAGCACCAACACGACACTCAGAGGAACGGGTATTAGGAAAGTGGTTTAATATTGGAGACAGAAGCAAAAACCGCATCACACAGTAACATACGTTACAAAAATAAGTTTGACTGTTTCAGCTACACGGTTATGTTCACAATGAGGACAGAAGAATCAGAAAAAACTTTGATCTAAACAGCAAAAAAGCAAACCCCTTAAGTTTTAACTAATACATTTATCCACTTAAAGTGACTGAGTACTTCTAAATCTAATTACCTTATTGTGTAACTGCACAATACAGAATAAAAAGTGAAACTTACCGCTGTATTTTAAGACAAAATTCTAATGCTAGATATAAGCAAAGGGAAAAAAGAAATCAAGCCAAAGTTTTTAATTCTCAAAAGAAAAGCAACTTTCTTTCTATCAACCAGAAATCAAACTTGAAATCAGTCATTGTCAGGGGGCCCACTAGAGTAAGCCACAAAAATTTCCATTTTTTTTAATCTCCAGTATAAAAAGTTCCACTGGTACAAAATGCAGAAGTACAATCAGTTGTAGAAATAGGAAAGCCTGCGTTTTTTTTTTTTGGCTCAAATTCCATCAGACAACAAAATCCAAATGCATCAATAAAACAAACAATACTCAAATGGTCTTACAGTTTTCCACTAGGTTGCATTAACTTTGGCTTTTCTCAGACAATATTTAAAACTATTTTGTAATTCTAAACAAAATGATATTATTAATCTACAAACAATTCTCACAGCACAAAAAAACACATACTTTTTTTTGTATGACATTATTCAAAAAGGTAATGAAACTACAGGTTTTTTTAAAATTTTATTTCTTCTTAATTAGCACTTAAGATAATTAAAAACAAACAGTAAAATGAATCCAGAGTAGCACAAGCCAAAGAACTATAACCCCTATGGTGAAAGAAAGATGAACTTGTTACGCCTTTGAGGACTGCCATTTGATCGCAATTCTCTAATTCAGTTTAAAAATGACTATTCTCTACACTTGATTTTAAAAAAAAGCAGTTTCCCTGTGTGTTTTCTTCTGGCACAGGCCCTTCGCACCCTTGCAGCTTTTTCATTTTGATATTAAAAGAGAAAGTGAAGAAAAGGACAACTTGTCATGAAACATGCCAAAAAAAAAAAAAAAAAAAAGGACCTTCCCCCTAATGGTACTGTCTTGGTTGCCTGTAGAATAAACACTTAGCTCTAAGTGCCCGCCCTGAGCCTCTTGTCAGGTGCACTCAGCTCCTCTGGGGGAGGTGGAGGAGGGGAGGGAAGGAGGAGGGCACTGGAGCACCTCTGGCTTCAGTGAAGAAGTGAGGGAAGGTGGTTTAAGGTTTATGTGTAATTGATGAGAGACTCTGAATGAAACAGTCTAGGAAATTCAGATGGTGTTGTCTTGTGTTCTTACATGTGTGTCTGTGTTATCACCTTATCGTATGTACGAGAGAGACATGTGCGATAACCTTTATTATTCAGCTGCTTGCTGCAGGAAGTACAAAATAGCCCTCGAAGGATGAAGGAAGGCCTCAGCAGTAGTAAACACGTGTGAGGATAATACAGGTCATGTCATTGTAAGTGCATGTGCTGTAAGAAGGAAACTTTTTTTTTTTTGCATCATTAGAGGCTAGTCCTTTCCCTCCCAGGGCTATCACATCCACACACACAATAAACCAAACAGGGCAGTCAGTGGGAAATGGAGGAAGGAAGTGGAGCCAGCAGTTTCTGAACTCCCATTACGAAACAAAGAGGCTTCCAAGAAAGGTAGGAGTTTGTGTGGGTTGCAGGGGTGACTTGGGGTTTGTCAGGACAGCAAGAGGCCTGTTCACGTGGAGTCAAAGAAATATGGCACTTTAGAAAATGGCAGCAGGAACTGGTGCTGGGTTATTTGGTCAGTAACTCTGATGAAGAACCAAGTTTGCCTTGAATGGTCAGTCCCCTTTAGATGCATTCAGTTCAGAAGAAACAAAAAGGCAGGGAAAGGATGGTCAACGTCTAACTCCAGACACATTGCTTATTCAGAGGTATCCACTGGGGTCGGAAAATCCCCAGCACAATGGCTGATAAGAAACATCACCTTGGGAATATGTAAGAAACAAAAGCAAAACCCCTCCAAAGACTACCCCATCATCACATAGTGGTTTACCTGGACAGGTGCATGATGTTACTGTAAACTGGAACATACCGCTTACCTGACCTCAAAAGCAGACTGAATTTAAGGTTTACTTAGGTGCTTGACTCTATCTACCATTCCCGCTCATAAACTCTCTTCCTTTCTTTTGGATCTCAACCGAAGGATAAAAAAGGAAAGACAGAAACAACTGAAAGATTTATGCGGAAAAAGAAATCCAAGTTAGAAACACCCCAAAACAAACGGAAATGATGACAGTATAAAAAGGTATCAACATTCCAGATAGCTCTGGGTAGAAAGGGTTAAAAGTTCAAAACTTTCTCACCTTAGAGGTTTCCATATATCATGAAGAAAATACATTGTGAGGTTGCCATCACAGCATTGATGTGCAGAGTGGTTAAAAAAGTGAGACATGGGCACTTATACAATGTCTTACAAAAAACATCATAGAGAAATAACAAACAATAACAATTTCAGGCAACAAGACCACAGGATAGCAAGTTAACAAACTTTTTAACCTTTTTTTTTGTTTTTTGTTTTTTAAATATTAGGGATTTATACAAAACACATAATAAAATACCCATGTTATCAAATTACTTCTCACAAGAAACACACTGAAGCTCTAGGAAGGAAGTACCTTTGGAATTTGGCACTATATATTTTCACTTTTTTTCTTTAAAAGAAAAAAAATCACATTTTGCTGAACACAAACACATCTAAATAGTCCACAATTAAAAAAAAAATGACATCAATGCTTTACAAGCCAACACAAAACTTATTCTGGAATAGGTTTTTTTTCCCCCTCACATGAAATTTTTTTTTTAAGCAAACAACTTTTTTTTTTTTTAAATTCTGTTTTAAGTAAACCAATTCTAAACTTGTCTTATCAACAAAGAACATTAAGACCATAAGACTCATGATGAAACCACAACTTAATTCACAGAAGCACCAACGTAACACAGTTTACAGTAACCTTTCTCCTGTACATTGAAACAGTATAAAATATAGGTAATTTCATGTGCATTAAACCATGGATTGTCTAACTGTGAGTCAGTTCAGCAAAAGGTGACACAAATAGGTAGCATTTGCCCCAAAACAGGGTAAATATTTTTCTTATACTAATCTACAAAAAGTGGTTCTATATATATATCTTAATGAGAAAGTGAGCCACCTAAAATGGCCTTATCAAAAAACTTTACACTGCCTGAAAAATGTAAAAACTATTACAGACCTCTAGAGACTTAAAATCAGACAGTTTTTTTCTCAAACTGTTTTTGGAAGTAGTCTGTTAGAAACCAACATTCTGTGTCCCTGGACACATATTGCTATTGTTACCAGTGACCGGGAAGAATGCCAATCCCTGTATAATACTTTCAAGTCTGTTTTATGAAAAAAAAAAAAAAAGAAAAAGAAACATTTTCGCCACAGGTTTTTCTAGAATTAATTTGTTTGATAATAAATTTCAGTCTTGCATGGATGCAGCAATGTTTCTCACATTGACTTCCCAGAATTCATAGCTAGATGAGGTCACATGCAAATTTCAAAGGTCAAACTAGATCAAAGGTCAGTAGGAGAACCAAATATGATGTGAGGTCAGAAAGACATCAGAAACAATGACGGGACGATGAAACTTTTTTGAGACGCCACAGGGACATGCTAGGCAAACGGTGAACTAACGGGCATGAAGATGTCTAGGGAGAAAACAGGGAGAGTAAAAAGTTACACAGAATCTACGCAGCAGCAACAAAATCACTCTTCAGGGTGCAGGAGAGAAACTAATGCAAATCTTAGGTCATTAGGGAGTCTAAGAGCCATCCACGTAATTTGCATTTCTTACACTCTTTATCCACAGCACAATGAAACCCAAGAGAATCCATCCGGAGAGGGAGAAGGGATGGATTCTGGGTGTTTTAGGGTGAGGGACTGGCAAGGGATGGGGAGAAGAGGGTCCAGTTTCAACGAATGTAACAGACGGGAAAGTCAGACGACCAAACTGTAAACTAGATAATGGAGGTTACGAACAAAATCATCAGACAGATAACAAACACCGAGAGGATAAAGCATGAACTTTAGGCCCAGGGTTCAACGGTGAAAAAAAGCCCGTTCCTAGAATGATTCCTCTAGAGACTACTTCAGAAGAATCTAGCTAGCACAGAGAACTGCTCTTCAGGTACCCAATAAGTTAACAGTAGGCAATAAATAGCTTCCATTATTTCTGAGGCAGTAAAAATTTTGTACAAAAATAGAAATGCTTTTTTTACAAATAAAATTTACAGGCCTGTGGCTTTCTTTTTTATTTATGTATTTATGTATTATTTATTTATTATTAAATTTATCTTTCAAGAAACATCAAGTATTTTCACTCATTTTTAATTTTTAAACCCTGTAGCTTTAAGAAACAGATCTCTAAATCTTTTTTTTACATTAATCCTTTCTAAAAACTAAAATAAAACAATAACAAAATAGACAACCAGTGTAATAATCTGACCAATAAATGTCATGTTTCTTTGAACCCTAAAATAAAATCCTACTTATTAAAACAAACCAAATGTAGTGGAAAGACATTTTGTGTTGTTAATTTTAAGTGCTTCTCCTGGCTTTTCTCTGGCGCTATGCCACCACCTTACCCTCTATAAACAGCTGGCGCCCCGCTGCGGGGTGGGCGTGGGCAGGAGGGGCGAATTCTCCAGGCAGTGCTCTGGGGCACAGGGGTCTCAGAGTTAGAATTGCACGTTAGCCTTTGTTTGCCTTGTAAATTCTCAAGATGTCATTTATTGTATACGTGTTTTTCTTTAAAAAAAAAAAAAAAGGCAAAAAACCCCCAAAACAAAACAAAAAAGTTTAAAGGAGATTCAAATTGCAAAACAAAGGAGAGTACAGTGGCACAAGTGGAGGAGGATTTACTTGATAGAAACAAGGTAGCCGAGTTTAGTTATGGCGAACTAGGTGGGGGGCGGGAGGGGAAATGGAGGCCTTATTGTAAAAATAGCCGTCTCTCTTGGTAAAAGTTGGCAATGTGGTCCTCCTCTGCCTTTCCTGTTGAGCCCAGGCTGGCTCGTGGGACTTACCCTAAGAAAGCTAAAATAAGAGCAGGGAGCCTCTGGGGGGAGGATCAGTAAGGTTTGCTGTCATTTTTGGAGCGCTTCAGCTGGACCTTTAAGCGTTTCATGCCAATCTGAAAGCCATTCATAGCCTGGATAGCAGCTTGTGCAGACACGGGATTGTCGTAGCTAACAAAACCTGGAAGACACAAGGCGGAGAAGGGCGGGAATCAGGATGGAGAGGCAGGGGTGCAGTGGAGGGTGGCTGGAGAACGTTTCTGCAGGTAGGAGTGACGGGGCCCAACCTGGCGTCTCGGGTCAGCTCTACTCCGTTCGCGGTCGTGGTTTAGGGGCAGCACTGGAAACCTCCACTGTGAAGCAGTGGAGGTGACTGGCTGTCATGAGAACAAAGCCCCTCCACGGAAAGCTAAAACCTCACACAACACTGTTGTGAGTCAGTTTAGTCTGTTGAATAATTCTAGTCAAATCTGCTTCTGAGTCCCTCAGAACCGTCCGCAGAGAGGCTCCAGTGTGCCCGGGCATGCGGGGCCCTTGAAGGGGCCCAGAGGCTCCAGGCCCCAGCCAGGTGAGGTTTAGAGGCGCCATAATTAGGGGAAGCAGCTGATGTGCTGCCAGAGACCTGACTGTCTTCATTCCAGTTCTCCACGGATACAGGATAGGGTCAGTGAATTCACTCTAGAATAATCTGTACTTGATTTCTACCAAGTGGAGCTATTACTGAGAGGAACCTAGGGGCCCAGGGGAAATGTTGGGCCATTCTCTCTATCTCAACTTCCATTTTCAAAGCTCCACTGAATTCAGTAGGATGGAAATTGTTACCTTGTATCCCCAAGTGTTTCTTGGAGAATAAATAGTCTAAACAGCTCAGGGCTTAACAGCCATCCTAACACATTACTTCCCAAAATTTTTCTCTCTACCAACACTCAGATGCCTCTGACAACCATCTAAGCTCTGCCAAGCTCTAGAAACAGAATTCTGACCACATGGTTTGTATCAGCACTGGGGGGTGGGAGTTACATGCCACGGCTTCTTCAGTTAATGCTGGTGCAAACGCCTTGCCCCTACTTACTTCTGATTGGATTTCAGCTCTGACCATTCACTGTTCAGGTTTTATACGAAGTTTCTCCATCTACTAAGGAGAACTTCCTTTACTAGTTGGAGGAAGAAAGGGACATAAATATACCTTTAGCAGAGTTCTTAGCTGGTAATAAGAGGCGTACAGTATAAGGCAGAATGGCTTCTCATAGGCTGGCTGTATGCAAAAAGATGGTTTAAGTTTTTATTAAATTCCCAATAAATGTGATCTTGGATCTAAGACTTTTGCTGATATTCTTCTTCTACATCTCAATCCAGAGGTAACAAGATGATTAAAGAATGGAGATGCATCAAGGGTGAAATGGATAATGAAACCTGGCCAAGAACTTAGGATAAAGAATGGGGTATAGCTTATGACTGGCAAACCTGGGACCCCAAGAAATTATGCTGTCTCACTGAGACACTTACATATGGAATGCTACAGCTTTTTAATAAGAACTGAAAACAGTGTCTAATGCTGAGTATAATCGTCTGCTACATTACTATGTGTTATTATACACACAATGGTTAAGTAATTTGTAGCTGATACTCTTTTCAAGACAGTAAATATTTTCTCAAAACTGCAAAGTACAACCCTTTCCCCCCGAATATGCTCAGAGACTGTTTAGTGATGAGGACTATAAACGTCTGGCTGGAAGCCTGGGGCAGGGAAGCTTCTGGTGGTGAGCTCTTACAAAAACACACGCGCACACCCTCTGTAACAACTTTCTTTCCATTTCGTTCTCTCATGAACCATTACCAGGGCGTTTATATACTTGTAATGGGTTCAGGCTAACAGCTTTTCCACTTGGATAAAAACAGTGACTTTAAATGGCTGACACACTGATTCTCCTAACAACAGAGGCTTCAGACCTTCCTGGGTGACAGCACAGAAATTAGAAGGATGTTATGATAATGGAATTTTAGAAGCCAAAGCACTCTCTTTAGACAGGCTGCCCCATTGCCCATCAGCCAAATACCAAGTCTGAGGTTCTGCCTCTTTGAGAACCACCGCCACCTGTTTTTCTTTATACTATACATTTCTTTTCATTTTCCTCTGGCCCATATCTGTTCTACTTGATCTTGTTTTGTGCTGCTGTTAGTACCTATGGCCAATGTGAGTCATTAAATCAGAGTGAATAAAGCAACTGTTACATCTCAGACTGGCCAGGACTTGCCACATGAGGCACATACACCCTAGACATTTGAGCCTCTAAACTACTGTGGGAAACACAAGGGTTCAAAACGTAAAACGAGACCTAGATTTAACAAATGCTCACCCCCTTTGTAAAACATAAGGGCATGCAGGGAGCCTGCCTTACTCTCTCTGGAAGCAAAAGTCACCCTGGGGAGGCAGAGTCCAGGCTGCCTGAAGGAGGAGGTTGTGGCAGCTCAGGCCATTACGGAAGACCCCATCACCCTGCCAGACCGCAGCCTCTCATGTCACCATGAGCTAAATCTGCCACCGTCCCTGTGCCCGTGGAGCTGTGGCTGTGGGGGTGGCGTGACCACATCCCTGCCGTGAAGGCGTGTGCATTTCGGTGTGTGTGCGTTTATGTACCACCAGATGCTGGACCGTACGCCCCCAACACTGTGCTGCCCACACCCACAGCATCTGAGTCAGTGAAGGGGACGGGATTCGTGCCGAGTGTCTGTGCCCCTCTGTATCGGGACAGCCTTGACCACACTACAGTCTCTAAACCGTATTTCCATCTGGTGAAGCTTGTCGTTTAGACTATGGGGCCCAGAGATGTTGCTCTACAGTGAAGACATTAGTTCCCAGTAGTGAGATCCCTGCATAGTACAATATAAACCATCACCTACTCTGCGGGTATTGTTTCCCAGATATTTCCTTTCTATGTAGCCCCCTTTCCTCTTCTGGTTGAGATGACTTTGCCTAGTCTGCTTAATGGATCTCGAGGGCCAGGAACCACCACATACACTGGAGGCCCACACACATCTAGAATACCGGGCCACTGTACTTTCCCTCCCAAGACTCCTTACTGGGAGTGCCCTGTAATGTTCTAACTGGGTTTCTTTTGCATACCAAAGCACTTGCTCAGATTGGTCTGTTTGTCAATGAAGACTTTAGCAGAGATAACATTTCCAAAAGGCATGAACATCTGCAGGATGTCCTGGTCTCCAAACTCCTGTGGAAGGTGGTAAATAAAGAGGTTTGCACCCTCTGGACCTAGAGAGGAGAAAAAAAAAAGTAAGATATTCTTCGTTTCTTAGTTTCCAAAGCTGCTTCCTAGGAATGTTTTAACAACAGATGGGCTAAGCATGTGGCTTTCCCTCCTGCTGAGTGAGAATGGAGACGGACAGATGTCCAGTGCTGGTACATCTTTTAGGACAGGAGCCATCCTTCATATCTTTCTGATTTCCAAAGAGACACCAGTTAGGAATGGCGTCCTTTTCATCTATAATCTGTGGGTCGCGTTTGCTTACTGCGCGTGAGCACATGTTTTCAATCTTCCTGGGTGTGAAGGTGGAAGGCATGGGGTGGACTGGGTGGCAGAATTCAGGTGTGGGCTTTTCCTGAGTGGCTGTGTTTTGTAGCAGAGAGTCTATATTGTCTCTCGGAGACAGTGTCCTGTGTATTCTAAGCAAATTGCAGCAATTTAGACATAATGGATATAGCAGTAATGCTGCTTGGATTTCTCATTTACCTAATTATCCATCCAGTTTTGATCTGGCAAATCGCTTAACACACAGTCTAATAATCATCTTTATTAGAAGTGACTGGCAGTGAGTCAAGGCAGGAAAAAAATAGGTAGCCAGAGTTTCACAGCTGTGATCAGAAGGATGTCCCTAGGAATTAGCCTTGCACACTGAGTGTATAAGGTACAGAAGCTGCTCAAACACTAAGCTGAGCTTCACTCTTAACCATCACTTCCAGAAATACAAGGAGGAAGGGCAGAAGAGGGGAGAGCTTAGTTGTACCGGAGAGGAAAGCTCTCTGAACTTTACTTCCATTCCATTCTCCCATCTCTCTCAACTCCCTGCAAAAATATCTGCAGCTTAGAGGAAGCAAAAAGGAGGGACTCCCAGTGACCTGATGGCAGATCATCAACTTCTAATACGTAACAGGTAAGCATGCTTTCCAGGTCAGAGGGTGCTCGGGGGCATGGCAGATCCTCCTGCCGAGGTTCTGGAGAGGCCTCTCGGCTGGACGCCTCCGGGATGTTCTGGGCATGGTGTCTAGGAGCGGGGGAGCTCATGAGCTGGTGAAGTGGCCAGGACTGCCTGCGCCCCTGGGAAGCCCCAGGGGACAAGGTGCAGTGGGTCCCCAGGGGCTGTGGAGAGCGTGTCTATTTGTATAGTTCGAAGAAAAATAAAACTGGGGTAAAAAACTTTGTAAAAATAAAAAGGATAAACATCTTTGCAAAGAAAACTCAAAACTTCCACACACACAATCATGGAAGAAAAAAGTATTGTAATGAATGGAACTTTTCACAAGGAAATCTTCTTGGAACAAATTTCTGAAGCAACAGAGATGAAGCATTTTCTTGTTATTTAAGTGTTAACGAGGCTACTTAAATTTTCTGTGTCACACAATTTCCAAGGGCTTAGCCAGTGCAAGAGATGCAGTTTGTGTCTAAAGGGACACGGTTTTAGGTCCTGTTTCCTGTTTTTTTAAAAAAAAACTAAAAAACCTCCTAAAAGAAGTCAACACTTAATATAAATAGATGCAAAACCAGAACCCGGGAGAGGGATGTTCTCAGAGTCACCATGCAGTGTGTGGAGTAGGAGACCTGGGTACTGCCCAAACTGGTCATGCTTCTAAATAAAAAATCCAGATGCACAATGAGAATTAAAGGGACACAGTTTGAATCATGTAGTCCTCTCACCTCCTCAAGCCCAGGGAGAAAATGCAGTTTAGTGCACTATGACAGATCACTGGCTATGCACAGGCAGGCCTGGCCTTCTCAGATGCAGTGCCTTCTGAATGTGTCCGGGCCAGACAGGGGACCAAGAACACAGGAGGAAAGCGAACAAACCTGAGGAGTCTCTGTCTTCTCCCTCATCCCCAAGAAACACTTGGACTCTGCCAACTGCCGAAATCATTAACACAAAAATGAGAAAGAGGTGATCTGGTATGGAAAATCTCTGCACATTCAGTGAAGGCGGCTCCTGCCAGAGATGCCAAGGGCAAAGGAACAGTTTTTAGAGGGGTCACCCTCTGCATCTTCCTTCCTCCTCCCTTCAGTAAGAAACCGGCTGACCAACCACGCAACTCGTGGACTTCCGCCACACCCGACTGACTTGGCAGAGCTCGTGGAGTTGCCTCATTGGTCCAGAGGGCTGGCACCCGAGTTCTTATTTCTCACAGGGCCCCTGATGCAGCAGGAAGCACTAGGGGTGCCAGTGTCTTGTTGGGATCTGGGGGCTCTCCCTACTTGTGTGTGTGCGAGATGCGCCTCCTGCAAACTCAGGGAGACGGGAAGGTGTGAAAGAGGTCAGACGCTATTTAGGAATGGTGGGAAAGATGGTCAGGCTGCCTGAATTCAGATCTGTAGGGATGCCTAAGGCTTCAAAGTCTTAGGTGGGAGAAACAGTAAAACCATTTCTTTACAAGGCACACTGGTTCACTTTCCTATGGGAAAATATATACCAGGGTACGTGACTAAATACACCAAAACGACCACATTCTCTTGACTAGAGAACTATGGAATAGGAAATCTAAACCTCTGTTTAGCAGGGAATTCACTGTGGCGTTTTTCTTTCCTTCTCAGTATTCCTTGTGTCTTAAATTACGTTTCAGTTAAGCCAATGTCATGCTGTGCTTTGTCGCTCAGTTGTGTCTGACTCTGCAACATCATGGGCTACAGCCCACCAGGCCCCTCTGTCCATGGGGAGTCTCCAGGCCAGAATACTGGAGTCCTCCTCCTCAGGATCTTCCCAACCCAGGGATCGAACCTCATTGCAGGTGGATTCTTTACTGTCTGAGCCCCCAGGAAAAGTGGTTGTAAATTTGTTGAGTACACGTTACCAGAGTGAGAAGACGATCAAAGAGACATACGGAAAGAGGGAGATTAAAGAAAGACCTGACTTGAACAATCCAGCAAAGACTGGGCACTGACCCACGCTACTGGTAGCCTGCACACCTAAATATAAATAATCTGGAGAGGCAGTATTTATTCTGAATTATTTTACATTAATCCCAGAAGGTTAATTATTGCACAAGCAGTGCCTGAAACTCAAGGCACAGAAATTTAGGGCTGTGAGCTGGGGTGAAGCAACTTCGGGGCCCAGACTCTCTCCTACGCCACTAGCTTTCTAGTCTGCTGGTGCCCAGTGTGATCCAGGTTACACGGTTTGCCCCAAGGCCATCCCCGCTGGGCGACGGGGAAGTGATGCACGTGGGGGAACTGGCTTTCCTGGTCTCTCCCGAGGACATGATTATCTCACAGGATATATCCTACTACCCTCATCTGTTACCACGGAAGTCAGATCTCAGAAAGAGGGACTGCCACGCAGGCTTTCCTTGGGGAAGCTGAGGTATTTATGACATGGGAGTCGTGCGAGCTTTAAAATAAACTACAATAACATCATAACTGAGAGGAAAGCGAGTTGAGAGAGAGAAACTAGGATTTTCAAGTTCCTTCTACTTTGAATGCTGTTACAGGTAAAGAGAAAGAAAAAACCCTTAAACAAAACAACATGATCTTTAAAGTTGTGTTCCTATTATAGTTTCCAACTTGACAAAGTAAAACCATTCTACTTCTTATTGGACACCATGTTTAAAGTCAAAGTCTTCAGACAAAAACCAGTTTGGAACTATGGGGTGAGGATCAGACCGAAAAGGAATTTTAAAAATGTCTTCAGCACTTTCTTATCCTCATTTCTTGTATGCGAAACAAGTCAGAAAGAATCAATATCTCAGTGCAGATTTTGCTTTAAAAGCAACTTCAGTCAGGAAGAAGGAACCAAAAGGAGGAAAGAGAGAGAGAAGCCCTCCCTATTCGGGCCAGTTCATTAACTGCTTTATAATTAGCCTCCATGTATTCTTAGCATTCACTTCCTGATGTTCGTTTTGCCTTACTGGCAGAGAAGCAAGGCAATCAATCACTTATTTGCTTCCCCAGAAGACCCTGCCTAAACAAAGACCGGGTGGATCCTAAGAGTGGGTTTCGTCATTAACCTGGATCCCATCACCAACGGCAAGGCCAGCTTCACCGTCCCGGGGGACGCGGCCTCTGCCAAAGCCGGCCTTCTAGCGAGGAGTCGACGTGGAGGAGGAGAAAGGAGACGGCCCTCCCGATTCGGGAGAGGTTTGGCGGCGGCAGCTCCTAGGTGACCGCGGTACGGCACACAGAGGGTGGGGGTCCTCTGACCGGGGGCGGGGCAGTAGAGGAAAAGACAGCCAGGAGATTACAATGCTCGAGCAGGGGAAATGAACAGCCGCTCTTCTTAGGACTGCGGCTTAGCACCGCTTCCTCGGGACTCCGCTGCTGCCCTCGGGCTGGGTCGGGCACCCACCTTCCTTCTGGCTGCCGGCGGCGCTCTGCTGCTGCAGCAGGCTCTGGCTGTACAGCGTGGGCAGCGCCGCGGCCGCGTACTGCTGGATCCCTGAGTAGGCCTGGGTGAGGGCGTCCATGGTGCCCGCCGTGCCATTCGTCAAGCCCGTGGCGCCAAGTCCTCCATTCAGAGCCGCCATACCTGAGAGCATTTGAGCAACTTTACAAAAAACCCAACAATAGAGAAGAGAAACAGCACTTTACATTAGTGCTTTCCAAAGGAGGTCAGAGTCATTGACACAAGTACGACAGCGAGTGCATGCAGCGAGCACAGTCACACTGACGGACAAGCCGTGAGGGAGCGAGTCATGAATGACGCGGACAGACAGACAGCCACCACGGCCCCTGAGCGACGGCGAGCCTCAGCCCCAGGCCAGGGAGCGAACTCTCCGAGGCACTGCAGGTGGGCAGTACATCCCAACTCCATGCAGGGTGCTACTGGCAAGACTGGGGCGCGCTCTCTGAAATAAGAGCCTTCTGCTGCTTTATAGCTTGGAAGGACGTAAGAAAAAAAACGTTAGTGGAGAGGCCTGTGACATCTGTACACTTAACTCTGTTCACGGGTGTTCTTGAGGAGCCATGGGTGGCCCAGGGGTTGAGAAAGCAAAGGACAGGATGAACCTTCTCACCCTAAGCTGCCCGACGTGGAGATGGCCGGGCGGATGAGTGCTGTACTCAGTGAGTCGCCAGTCCCACTGACTGGCCTCCTGAGCAGCTAAAGGATGCTGCTGGGGATGAGGACCTTAGGGAGGGTCTTGCTGATGAAGAATTGAGGTGAAGGAAAAAAATGCAGCTCCCTCCCCTCATTGAGGAGGGCTGAAGCTGCTTACTCTGTGTGAAAGGCTAGAAAGGGGATGGGACCATTCTCAGAAGCAGATGGACACACACACGCACACGCCCAAATACTCATCAGTGCCCGTGGAACTGGGACTGCCCTCAAGGAGAGCGTTCCACGCCATGTTTTCCAGTTAACTGAAGTGACCCTGCATCTGGAGTTGGATCTTGGCTATTAACCCATGTGAACTGGGTGGTGGCCAGCACACTTAATTTTTTCCCTTGTCTCCTGGCTGCTCTTTTGCTCTGTTATGGTTGCGGACTGTGTCACTTTTTCCTGAATACTGAGTCAAAACAAGTATACTTTAATAGAGTGTGAACTTTTCAATGAACTCAGGAAATGGAAGAGGTGACATCATAATTGCTTTGAGTTCCGTTTATGATGAAGACCTTTTTTTGGGGAGAAAGATCTGTTTCTGCCAAGAACTCAGTGAAAACATTAATGAAAATCGAAGGAATTAGGGCTACTGATTAAAGATGTTAAAATAGCAAAGATGATTAACTGAAAAAAAATTGTAATAAGCAGTCTAGTGAGAATAGAGGACAACAAAATAAGGATCCTTACATATCATCAGAGGAATCAAATATCAGAATCACCTCAACACTTTCATGCATATTTTTGCTTGCCATCCACAGGACACAGGGGAGAGGGGACAGGGGACAGGTACTTACTCCATCATGCTCTGTTCTTCTGACACCTTCACCTCTCAGATTAGGAGATTACACACAAAACAGGAATGAGAGCATGGCTTAACAGGAGAGGGATGTCATGGTGCCTCAGGGCAGGTATTCTCCCTGGGGGGCTTGAGGGGACAGTGCTACCCTTGGGTGGTGTTTGGGGTGAGGGTGGCATGTCCAGGAAAGCCTGGAGGTCATGAGCATGGAAAGCCAACTTCCTGAAGAAAGGAAGTGATTTCAAGCAAGCTCTAGCTGATCCCAACTAAGCCCAGGAGGTGCTGGCCAGCAGAGGCCTGCTGACTCTGCCTCAGGATTCTTTCCATGAAAGAGTTTATTCTGATTGTTTCTGAAGTGTGTGTGCCAATGCCAAGGTAGAATGGGTAACTGATCACCTGGCAGAATTTGAAGAACCATTACAGAAGGATTTCAACTTCTGAGAGTTATTCCTGTTGATGATTTAATGTTATTCTATATTAAATAATCATTATATGACATTAACACTTGTCATTTCTGCTGCTGGTATTTGGTTCTACCTAAGCGCTTTGGACAACAGAAATAGAGGTCTGAAGGTTAATTGCATAAAATGCTTCCCCTTAAAGGAACAGGGCTTTCTTCGGAAAAGCCAAATGGATTGATCATTCCATCCCAATTCAATAGAGATTCCCACAGGTGCTATTTGTGTGAGGAAGGCTGGAACAGAGGGACAGGTGTGGCAAACCGCAGCTTCCTCATCTGCGGGAAGGTCTCTGCAGATGGCCTAGCGACCAAGTTAGTGCCCTCCTGGTGGAGCTGTTATATGACGCCTGTCTCACGTAATGCCGGATGCAAAGCTCTTGTCAGTGACCCGCCCATGTTCCTTCCTTCTCATCTTGCCGTTCTGCTTTTAGCTTTAGAGCAGTGTCTTTCTTTTTAGTCCCTCCATCCATGCATGAACTTATAAAGGAAGAACAAGGGTATGGAGCTCAAACAGTGTAGCTACTTGTCTACTGACTGAAACTTGTTTTGTGGGGAAATGAGGAACCCTCTGGGAGGGAAGAGGTAATGTTTGGGGATTAACTGGATCCATCTACCACCTACTTTCTCCCTGGCTCCTCTGTGTGTGGAAGAAAGTTGGTTCTACTCAGAACACCAGAAACCTCTCCTTATGATGGCAGGTAATGGTTCCTGGGTGGAATCGGGGAGCAAATGGCAACGACACAGAAACTGGTCTGGTGGCCTCTGCCCAGGTTCCCGTTTCTGAGGACTGTCCAGTGGGACAGGTGGCATCACTATGTCTGTTAAGGAGGGCCCTCCACATTAGGTTTTCTCTTGCTGTCTGAGAAGCAAGCATAAGCTCCAAGACAGCGTTGGGACTGTGAAATAGCTCTGCTGGTAATTCACCCCAGTAGGCAGAATGTAGTTTTCTTTGTGCATGACTTTGGGTTTAACTGAACATTTTTCCTAGTTCATACTGTTTAGCAGGGGTTATTTGAGACTAGAAACAGTCTTAATTTCCCATGAACTATACTTAAGAGTTATCCAATGGCAAAGTATTTAAAAAACACAACAATAAGGCTGCTGTTCTTGCCAGAAGCAAAACTGAGTAACACAGACCCCACACAAGAACTAACCGTGGTCTCTCTGCCATTCAACAGAGTCCCTCTCTAGCCGCTCACAATAACAATGGGAAGACCCCAGCAAAGGACAACAGGACAGGCTGAAGAGGCAGGAGCACAAGGACAGGACGACACACAGCAGTCATGAGCACGTGCTGAGGAGGACAGCCACTCCCACTGGCCTGGTACTGTGCAGACCAAGGACAGGCAGGCGATCAAATCAAATTCCTTGTTTTAGGGGAACTAGGTCCTGGGGCATAGAAGCAGCATGGAGGGGTGTGTGCAAACACTCGTCTGCAACCGAGGGGGAGGGCAAGTGAGTTGGAGCGTCTGCAGAACAAGGTCAGAAACAGGAGTCAAGGCCATGAGGGCTGCTGGCAAGAGGGGCGCTGGAGGCAGCTTTACTGGAATATAGTACTCTGCTGTCATGTGGCTACCACTTCATTGACTGTTTGCTTGCTAATCAAGAGCCATCCAGTCTGGAAAGAAAAAAAATCTTTTTCTTTTCTGCTTTCTCTGGCCTCTGGTCAGATAACACTCAGTCCAAGTTCATGTTTGTTTTCCCCAGGGCATCTGCATAAAAGGATTCCATAAAACCTGAAAGAATTCCCTACCTCTAAATGTGTGACTTCTATCTTCTTATCTGAGTGATAACGGCTAGTCTTCATTTGGGTGAGTTCTAGGTTCTTCTTTACAAAATAAATTACAAGGTATTTTGGGGTTTTAGGATATAGAATTATTCGCTTTCTTGTTTTTTTCTTTTAAACAAACTGTACCTCTTGATCACCCTTTAAAAACTGCTCACTTAGTGAATCGTGGCTAAAAATAAGGCAGCTTGCCAAAACTCTTAATACTTTAAAATGGCCGGAGGTTGGGTGGCCTGTTAGGTAAATGGGTCCCAAAGTGAGCTCTCCTTAGGCTGTCGTGGGCCTGCTAGGTGTGGCTGCTTTCAGGCACAGGGCTTGGGGACCGAGCTGCAGGAAAGGCAGACCTGGGGTCCCCTCTGTGCACTGAGGACCATTCCCTCTAGTGGAGGAGCCGAGGCTGAGCTCGGGCCTCAGCTGTGACTCATCCTCTGGCCGGGAGCCATTCTCCCCAGAGATCTAAAGCACCGGAAGTGGGTAGACCAAACTCAAGAGTTCTTTGGTCAGTCTGTGTACTTCAGAGCTGAGGAATTCTGTGAACAATTTGCCTCACTCTGCTTCAACCTGCCATAGGGGAATGGGGCCCTTCAGGAGACGCAGTGCTGTAGGATGACCCTGGCCTCCAGAGGCTTAAGACCGACCCCAGACATTCACTCCAGGGGCGACTCCTCTCCACTTAGCCTTATTTCCTGCTTCCCAAGGCCTCTTCTCTCCTCCTGTATGACTGTCATAAACCTCTGGATTTTAGACCTGGAGGGGACCTTTAAGATCACCTGATCCAGAACGTCCCATTTTCAGATGGGACCCTGAAGTCCAGAATGGGGGCAGTGACTGGCTCAGATTCCTGCAGGAGACTGACGGCAGGCTGGGAGCTGGCCCCGTGGTCCTGACCTCCGACTCATCGACAGAAGGGCACCCAACCAGAACCCAACCAGAGCCCCGGAAACCTGCGGATGCTTGTCAGCCACAGACATGGTGACCGCGTACACAGCCTACACCCTCAAGACTCAGGGTGGTGAGGGGCTGTCTAAGCGTGTGCTCCTGCCCCTCCTCCCAAGTTTAGTTCTCCCTGTGATGCAGCCTTGGCGGGCTGTCTCTGGCTGAGCACTATCTGTGGCGAATTTGGGGGAAGGCTGTCCACCAGAGCAGCAAATACTCACTGTCGATGGTACCTGCTAGTGCATTAATGTTATTCAGTCCGACGGTGGCTCCTGCCAGTCCTTGCAGAGTCCCGAGAGAGGTCAGAGAATTCATGGCTGCACCAGCAGTGGAGTTGGGGGTTGAAGCAGCCACTGCAAGACAAAAGGCAGATGAGGGAATGGGGAGAGAAAGACACCGTGAGTGAGAGTCCGCCGGCCCAGGAGGCAGTCTGTCCCATCCTAGGGCCTTCAGCCACGGGGCGACCAGGAGCCTCACATAGGCTTTGGTGTGAGAGACATGGGCGGGGCTTGTAGCAATTGTGACAGTGAGATTTAGTGAAAAAAACCGTCACGGCTCTGCTGGCTAGCTGGGGGCAAGCCACGAGAGGAGGGCCCTTCCTCCCGAGTGGTGGGTCCTTCATCAGCCCCACTTTAGGAACCTCTGAGCAAATGACCAGCACAGAGTGGGGGAGGGGGAGTGAAATGGCAATTCCTGGCTTTCTTACTGTTTATGCTTCAGACACGGCATTTTGTCAATGAAGTTAAAAAAAAAAAGTCATACATATTCCTGGGTTTGACAGAAGACTTCAAGACCCAAGTAGTGGCGCTTATAGAAGGGGAGATAAAACAGTCCCCACCTTTAACTAACAGCTTCATTGGGATATAATTCATGTTAGAAAATTTACTCCTTGAAAGTATGCAATTCCCTGATCAGTATATTTATAGGGTCGTACAACCAGCACCGTAGTCTAATTTTGGAATATTTATATTACCCTCTAAAGAAACCCATACTCATTAGCACTCATTCTACATTCTCTCCCCTCTCCTTGGACACTGGCAACCACTGACCTACTTTCTATCTCTGTGGATTTGCTCAGTCTGGATATTTCATATAAACGGACTCATAAAACATGTCCTCTTTTGTGACTGGCTTCTTTCACTGGGCAAAACGTTTTCAAGGTTCATCCATGTTGCAGCAGGCATCAGTACTCTATCCCTTTTTGTTACTAAATAACAGTCCACTGTATGGAAACACTCCACTTTTTGTCCATCCATTAATCAGCTGTGGACGTTTTGATTGCTTCCACTCTGGGGATGTTATGAGTAATGCTGCTGTGGACATCTGTACTCAAGTTTCTGGGCAGACGTATGTCTTCGGTTCTCTTGAATACGTAGTCAGGAGTGGGACTGCTGGTCATATGATAAAGCTCTGTTTTCCATTTTGAGGAAATGCTAAAATATCCTCCAAAGTGGCTGTCCTCCCTATTCATTTTTTAGTCATTTTCATTAGTTATGAGAGTGTCCCTGGGAAGAAGTCCTCAGATGTCCTCAATACTGAAGACCATTCTGGAAGGTTTTCTCTGGTGTCACCTGGAATCATGCGAAAGCTCTTCAGGCCTTTACCTTTTCATTTTTTCCCCCTCAGGCCTTTATTACTGGCTGAGAATCAGAACATGCCCCAGGGATAGTTTTTCTCCCTCACTTGCTGGCACGATAGTTTGGTAAGAGGTGTCACATGCAGGCTGATGTCAGACTAAAATGCATTTCTCCATGGGAAACGCGGGGGGACTTCTGTTTCTAGTGGTTAGGTGGTCTAGGTACTAGAGAGACTCTCCCACTGAAACTAAAATGCTCAATAAGATACTTTAAAAAATACTTTAAATTGTATCAGTAAGTGACCATTCAGGAGGCAGTATTCAGAATCAGTGATATAAGTGAAAGTGGGAACCCAGGAAAGTAAGTGGTACACTGAAGGTAGCTTTTACCTTACGGGTATTTGGTGAACCAGGTAAGTTTAAGCTTCAGTTCCTCAAAGCCTTCCAGTGCACGACAAACACGAGAAGTCTAGGGTCCACCTGAGGTAAAGTGCGTAAGAAGAGACTCCCCCAGCAGGCAGTCTGGGACCCTCCAGGCTAAACAAGCAGGGTAAGGGTGAACAAGATACACTTCCCACTTCAGAAATGTAAGGACAACTGCCTGTATCAACAGTGCTGAGCAGGGGGACTGGATTCCCTCTGGTAATATGTAATAAACTAGCCCTCAAGTAAGTCTGCAAAACAACTTTCTTTTATCCGACTGGTCAAAACCCATCCAACCATCAATTTAAAGTGGTTCCCAGCTTGTACTCTCTTCTAGCACCTTGTAGAATCAACTGTGAGTCAACCTTGAAAAGGCTTCAACAAAAAACACTCAGAAATAAGGCTCCAAGACAGCTGAGCTCACACACACAAAACACAAAATATATAAGTAAACCAAGTACCAAGACTAAGAATCAGCAGAGGCAGAGTTAGACACTATAGTTAGATCCACCAAAACTTCAGATACTGGAATTGTTAGTGTGCAATAGAAAGGAAGTGTATCTACCATGTCTGCACAGCATGAGAGGGTTAAAAGTGAAAAGAAAAATGATTAGAAGAAATAATAGGTGCTGAAAAATCAGGTGACAGCTGTAAATTACACACCATCACCATTTCATTGCCCTCTTTAAAAAACCCAGAAAACTGGAAGCAAGTGGGGCTGCAGTTAAGAGTGAGAGCTTTACAGCAGTTATTTGTAACAGCGAAGATATGGAAGCAACCTGATGTCCACTGACAGATGAATGGCTCAAGAGGACACGGTGTGTGTGTGTAGATACATGCATATATATGTGTGTGTGTGTGTAAATTCCATACTTAAAATGGAATACTAGTCAGCCGTAAAAAGAATGAAATATTACCATCTGCAGCAACATGAATGGACCTACAGATTGATATATTAAGTGAACTAAGTCTGACAGAGGAAGGTGAGTACATATCACCTATATGTGAAATAAAAAAAAAAAAACCCATACAAGTGAATTTATTTATAAAAAAAATAGAGTCACAGACGTAGAAAACAAATTTAGGTTACCAAAGGGGGAAAGTGGTGCAGGAATAAATTAGGATTTGGGGGTTAACATACACACACTACTATATGTAAAATAAATAATCAGTAAGGACCTATTGTAGAGCACAGGGAACTCTACTCAGTACTCTGTAACAACCTATATGAGAAAAGAATCTGAAAAAGAATGGACACACGTATGACTGAATCACTTTGCTGTATGCCTGAAACTAACACAACACTGTAGATCAGCTACACGCCAACACAAAACAGACAGACAAGATGTAAGGTAGAGGTCTCTCTATATTTTGCTTGTCTATTTATTTAAACCCCAGAAGACTGGCTGCAGAGCACTGTAGTCTTCTGACCTCTCGTGCTGTTCTCGGGTAGTCCAAGTAGACAGACGGGAAGAGGGTGAAAAATAGCAGGGAGAGGAATCAGACGTGAGATTAACTGAACTAAACGACTTGCCTTACCATGAGAAGACTCCACGTGCACCAATGCTTTGGATAATACTCTGAAAATTTACCCCAGTGTAAGTCTGAATTGGAAAAGATATCTCAGTTGTGTATCTGGTTGCCTTTAAGAACCTTCTGGGTTCCAGAAAATAATGTCTTTAAAGCAAAAGGAAAACTTAAATCTGTCACACAACCAGTCTCAATCAAGTACTTCAAATGTTCAGGAGAAACACAACAGGGAAGCCCCTCGACACGAAAGACAGAGCTGTATTAAATGTCATCGACATGCCCGTTTTTCTTATTTCTGTGCTGGCAGCCCGGCAGGAGGCTGCCTGCGTTCTGTCCACCTAAAATTAAAATTCCCTTCTGTCTCCACTAAGAACCATCTCCTCTGCTTTCTCAATTAAACTGTTTACAAGATGGCACAGGAACATTTCAAGAGAAGGTGGTAAGTAAACGTTGGTTCATCTTTGCCCACGGCATCTCACTTAGTCAAAGGATGCTCCATGCAGGGGAGAGGCTGTACCTCAAAGTCCAGAGGAATGTGGGGCGGGGGGTGGGGGACAGAGCTGCCTCACCTTCCGGGCAGTGATGGACAGACCTGGTCACACGTCATGTTTCACGCCTGCAGTACCGCCGGCTCTACACCACCAAGCAGGCCAAAGAGGTGGTGAGCAGCTGGCCAGCCAGGAGGTGAAAAAGCTGTGCAACCCACCAGAGTCATGTGTATATGACCCCATGCGGCAGCTTGGTTCCAGGCCTTCCAATGACAAGCTGGTGGGGCTGAGGGTGCTGGAGAGGGAGGGGGACCGGGACCAGGACAGGAGCAGAGAGGCCCCTGTTCCTCTGATGCAGCTTCTGCGGAAGGAACCAGAGCCCACTGAGGTTTCTGAGGCTTCACACTGGCACGGCCCTGACGGCCTCGTCCACCTTTCCCTGGACCATGAGCAGGGACACAGAGGAGGTGCGGCTTCCTTCTTACTCTGCACAAGGTGGGGTGGCAAGCAACCTGGGGGGAGGCCGACTGCTGAAGGGAGGGAATGTGGCTCTTCCCCCTTTCACAGATTCCAGATCCAGCCAGAAAAGTAGAAAGAAGGCCATTTGGGGCACCAGCACAGTATCATCCCCTCTGTGCTCACTGACCACGTCTGTACTGTCCTCCCCCCATGAGGGGGACCCTGCTCGCCTTCATTTTATGGGCTCCCTGGCAAGTCGTGTCTCCAGTACTTGGTCCCAGAGACGATCATGCTTCCTAGGAACCCAGGGCCTCCATCTCCACCTGTGAACCCTCTCCCCACTTTTCCTGGACTGCAAGATTTTTTTTAATTTTTAATTTTGTATTGGGGTACAGCCAATTAACAAACAATGCTGTGAACAGAGAAGGGACTCAGCGTACAAATATCCATTCTCCCACAAACCCCTGCCCATCCAGGCTGCCACATAACACTGGGCAGAGTTCCACGGTGGACCACAAGAGTTTCAGAAAGCTACAACGAAACGACATGACAGAAGACACCAATCTGCCTTCAGCCTAAGACACTGAAAGCACAGCAGCTTTGTGGTTTAGGAAATGCGACGGCTGCAAGCACGGAGAACACTGCCTGCAGGGACCACAAGCACTCAGGACAGCGGGGCCTACAGTCTCTGCTCTGCATCATGCAAGCTCTGTTGTCTCCAAGCGGGCAGAGTGGTGAAGCGGGGGAGAAGGGCGCCTCCTCTCCTGCGGGGTCTAGTCACTCCACAATAACCACACCTCTTATTTCCATTTCTTCCTTAAAAGGATTTTTCGGGGGGAGGGGTGGGGAGAGGAGAGATGACAGGGTG